>JAVCKW010432180.1:7711-50257 GCA_034780715.1 Peltospira delicata | reverse complement strand
ACACCAGTAGCTACTCCTACACCAGTAGCTACTCCTACACCAGTAGCTACTCCTACACCAGTAGCTACTCCTACACCTGAAGAGGTAAATGGGGCAGGTCTAACACTTGATGCGCAACCTACTAGACCTACTAAACCTGCTGTAGCAGGGGTAGATAGTCAAATACAAGCTATGTATCAAGTGAACAAAGCAGACCAAGAGCCTACTAACTTAACAGTACCTGCAGGTACAGTAACATTTGAGAAGTTAGGGGTTGTATTGGTTACTTTACCTGAAGGTAGAATGGAAATACCACTGTTTATAGCAGGACAGTACAGAACAGTTAAAAATGGAGATAAGATAATCGTATCACTCCAAGACCAAGTGAGACTATTGAAAATGGAGGGTATAGTGTCAGAACTACCTGATGCTAGTATCTCTATATCAGTTTCATAGACAAGTTGGGCGTAGTATATACGCCTGACTTAACTAATAGCTCAAGGCTTATAAAGGGTATGTATGAAAGTTAAAGACTTTATAGATAAAAGAGTAAGACCTCTTATTGGCGACAGTATAGGAGAGAATTGCGATGTAACTAGAAAACAGATAGTTAAGTACCCACTTGATGTATTGATTGATTACTTAAATGAGGGGGTACTTGATATAGCAGAGAATAGTAAACTGTTTATAAAGAAAGGTGCTACCTTACTTAAAGAGGGAGATACTGAGTTTAAGCTACCTAGCGACTTTAAAGGGTGGTATGGCACTAAATCAGTAAGTGTTGGCACAGCTACTAACTTTTCAGCTAATATGCCTAATATTAAGCTAAAGCCTGATATACACGGTGTAAGTATTGAAGAGCCTATAACACGAGGCGATGTAACTAGGTATACCTCAACTATGTCAAAGGTAACTATACCATCTGATGTCATAGAGTTATTAGTTAAGTCAGGACAGATACAAGCACCAGCTATACCTCAACTGACTGTAGATATGCTAACAGATAAGATACTCGTAGTGTACTACTACTTATATATACCTCCGGAATTTAACGCAGAAGCAGAGATAACTGATAGGTTTCTTATGTATCTGCTTAAATGGTGGGTAGCAGGTAATGCTCTCTATGGGGATATGCACAACGAAGCTTCTAACTTAGCGGGTATATACGAGCAGAAGTATTTAAGACGACTACAACAAGCAGGACAGAAACAACATAATTGGAATAGTATATCACTATCTCCATACACACCTAAAACATAGGAGACGATATGGGCGATACAGTAGCAGTTATAGGCTTAGAAGATATAGCCTTTGGTAAGGGAACCAGACAAGTTCCTACCTATGGAGGAGAGACTAGGACTATAACAGAGGTAAACTTAGCTAATATACCGTTTGACGAAACTAAGACGGTAGGACAGGCTATGGAAGAGCTAGTTAATCAGCTTAAACAGGCTAAGTATAATACAGTAGCCGAAAACATAGACAAGATACAGGCTATAGTTTCTAACTTAGATAAACTGAATACTATAGTATTGCAAATGGATACTATAGTAAATGTTAATAACAACTTAGTAGAGTTTAGACAAGTCTATTTACAACTATCTACGCTACTAGGATTAGTAGATAAGATAGACACTATTGAAACACTTAGAAACGAAGCAACACACAATCGAGATTTAACTAAGCAGTATTATGATAGTGTGGTAACGACTACCAACAACATAAACAAGTTAGTTAATGACTATATAAACCCTCTATCGGTTAAACTAGACGCTACAATGAATAAGCTTAATCATCAAGTAGAAACCGCGGTAGCTACTATCAATGAGGGACACGAAATGTGCATCAAGTTAGCTACTTACTCATTAAAGATTAAACCGATGAGTAATTGCTACAATCCAAGAGTAGTTATAGACGATGCTAACAAGGCTATTATATGGGAAGTTCCTAGAATGAAAGGAGAGTGTGTGGTTAAGTATCAAGACATACCTGATACTATTATAAGTGATAAGATAACAGAATACCTAAAAGGCTTAGGTAATGCAGGTACACTTCCGATGACTAACTTAGGTACTATTATAGGAGAAGTAGACACTTATGACAACCTAGCAAGTCTTTTAACTGACCAACTAGGCAACTTAGTTAGTGTCAATGACGTAGCAATAGTAAAGACTGCTACAGATACCCACCCTCAAGGCTTATATAGAGCTACTACTAACGCTACTAACTCCGAACCAGCTACTTGGGAGTTGATTAAGCTTACTGCTGACGCAGTAAATGAAGATGGCGAGGAGGTAACAGTTGATGACCTACCAGCAGATAATTAAAAGGAGAGGCTTATGAAGTTTCCAAATTGGAGTAAGGCTAACATAGTAGCACTATTTACCCTCTTCCGACAAGGTTTGAGAAGAGATTATGGTAAAGTACCTACACTAGATGATACTAAAGCTAAGTTAATAGATATACCTACTCAAGACCTTATAACTAAAGAATATGTAGATAACACTATAAACACTAAAACCTCAACACTTAAAACGGAAATAGTAGGCGGTGCTACAGAGGATTATAACACACTACTCAAGTTAAAAACATACTTCTACTCACTGTATGACACATTCTCTACTACTATTACAACAAGTATGACAGTATTAGAGGGTAAATGGAACCAGTTTAAAGCTGATAGAGACACAGAATGGAGTAACTATAAAGACACTATTAATGGAGTAGTCAATAGCTTTAAAACATCTATCAACAATCAGATAACAGACTACAAAGCTACTATAACCAATAAGTTTAACAGTTTAGATACACAAATAACTAATATAAATACTAGTATAGCTAATACACTAGCAAGTGCTAAGGCGTATACAGATAGTAAAGTATCTAGTAATTCATTCAGTAAATCGTATAGAGACTTCTTTGGCATAGGTACAGAAGTAGGTAGTTTCTATACAGATAATATGCGAAAGAATATGTCTTATGGACAAGTATTTGACGGTTTAGCAGGAGGTATAGACGCTTGTGTATTGAAAGGCACATATACTGAAGAGACACAAGGAGATTATTCATATTTAGATTTACACGGAGGAACAGATAGTTCTATATCTATAATGACACATTTGGCTAATTTAGGTGGTAATGGAAACTTAAGCTCTCCTGAACTCACTGTATCTTTTATGGTCAATGTAGTAGCAGGAGAGGGAGAGGTAGTAGTTAGAGCACCTGATGATAAAGGAGTAACTATAAAACTCCATACAGATAATCAAGCAGATACTACTTCTGGCGTTGATGCAGAAGTAGCCTTTGGAGAGTCTAAATACCTACAATCTAAGTATCACGATTATTGGCATATAGTAATAC
Organism: Peltospira delicata; assembly: GCA_034780715.1. Classification (NCBI taxonomy): domain Eukaryota; kingdom Metazoa; phylum Mollusca; class Gastropoda; order Neomphalida; family Peltospiridae; genus Peltospira; species Peltospira delicata. Next base: position 46,918 of record JAVCKW010432180.1, on the reverse strand, counting down.
GAACTATTGACTATAATAGTAGATTAACAGAAGTGTTTATAAACGGTAAAAGATATATGTATGTAAGACCTGATGAAGAAGGAGGGGCTGGTAACTGGATAGGTATTAGAGGAACATCAGATACTACTCATTTAAAGATTACTCAAATACGAGTATGGGCTGAAGCTCTTAGTCATATAGATATGATTGAGCTTATTAAGGGTATGAAACAAGTCGCAGAGGAGATGAGCTAATGTTAAAGAAGCAAGAATTACTAGACTATGCACATAACATAGCACAGGCATTAACAGAGAGAGGAGCAGTAGTCTATCAAGGTCAAGAAGTAGACGCTGTAACCCTTCAATCTGCTATAGAAGCTGAACTACTTAAAAATGTAAGCCCTACTAAGCAAGAAGTATCTCAAGCTATGGGGCTTAGGATACGGAGTGATACCGAAGTAGTTAAAGAAGAGGTAGAGCGTATAGTAGCTGATTGGTATGCTACTAATGTTACAGGAGGGTTACAACCTGATGATGTAAAACTTATCATTACTAACTACCTACCTACATTGGAGACCACACCGACTAAGGAAGAGATACGACAAGCTCTTAACATAGCAGTAAACAATCATCAAACACAACTCAATTTTACTGTAGAGCAGGTTAAGGATATTATAAAAGATGTATTGACACAGCTCAATATAAAGCAAGTAACAGTTAGAACTGATGCAGAGATAGAGGGTATCATATATGACTATATGCACGGACATAATGTTACACCTACTAAGGAGGAGATACGAGACACATTAAACCTCACAGTCAATAATCAACAACAAGCTCTTAACTTCACTACAGACCAAGTAAAAGATATTATAGCTGATTGGGTAACAGCTCATAAATCAGACTTTGAGTTAATGGTTAGAACTGATAACACTAACACTTATATAGAGAACCATATCAATAGCTATATAACAGATAATAACATTAATCCTACTAAGGACGAAGTTAAGACTAAACTGGCTCTACAGAATAATAATATACTGCCTTTGGTTAATCTTATAGTTCATAACAACACCGCTATAGATACAGCTAAAATAGGCTTAGATGTTACTTCTAAGTTGGATATACTCAATAATCAGTTAGTATTGGAAAACGCTAATAGAGACAAGATATATAGGTTCAATAAGACAATACCTATATCAGACATAGGTTGGATATACGGAGGTAAGACTACAACTATACCAAAGGTAGCTAAGAAGATACTTTATAAAGAGTATATTGATAAGTTCTATATAAACTATACCGATACAATATCTGTAGTAGATAAAGATACATTAGTAGAAGAGAGTAGTTATCCTATAGCTATAACTTCTATGAGTGTAACAGTAGACGCAGGTAGGTTAGTAGGTTTAAATGCTGATAGTCATATAGAAGTGTATGACTATATAAATGATAATTATCAATTACAGACTACTCTATCAGATTACACTTTTAAACAGGTATTAACAGATGAAGTAGGAGAGCGTATAATAGGCTTAACTACGGATAAATTGGTAGTATATAAGCTCAATCGTTCAACAGCTACATTTGATAAAAAAGGAGAATTAGCTACAGAAGAAGAGTTACAATCAATAGCAATATCAGCAGATACTATTCTATGTAATGGTATAACTACTACAGGCAGTCTATATAGATACCATTTAGACATAGACAATGATACCTATATAGCAAGAGGTAAACAAACGCTAAAAGACGAAGCAGGTGCAGATACTACTATAGCTAATATCAATAGTATATCATCGAGTATAGACGGAAGGCATTTAATGGCAACTACTACAGATAACACTATCATACCATTAATAGGCAGTAGTGCTAACTTAAATGAATGGTTAGTTGATAAAGTATTATCTAATGATACAGATAATATAGGTTTAGATGTAACTATGTCATATGATATGGCTAAGTTATGGATATTAAGTTCTACTAGACGAAAAGTCTTAGAGTATATAGTAAATAAATAGGAGAATATATAATGGCAAACAGTATATTAAGCAAAGAGGCTAAGCTTGAAGTTATAGGACTAATAGGCGAAGTTATCAATGAAGCAGGTGGATTATCAGTTCAAGGAACGATGATAGGAGAGGGAGGAGTGCAATTAGTAGTCAACCCCCTTAAATCAGAAACAGCCAGTAAGACTGAAGTCCGTAAGTGGGTAGATGATTATATAGCAAATGTCAATGCAGGACTACCTGCTAATGTTAATCCTGATAGTATAAGATATGTGCCTGATAAAGATAGACCTATGTTTAGCGGTGCTTGGAAGCTTAAAGACGGTGAAGCAGGTAATAAGCAGTTTAATTTTGCTATAGATGCAGGAGGGTATGCAGAAGCTACTAATGAAGTGTTTGTAGTATCTAACATTAAGAATAAAATCTATGTATATGATGGAGATACATATACACAGAAGCTATCTATAAACACCCTATCTCAATACAATAAAATGATAGTATCTATAGAGGGGACTAGACTATTCTTACAAACAGTAGATAATAAACATATACACATATATAACAAAATAGGCACTACATATGTTAAGACGCAGGATTTAGACTTGTCTTATCAAAATTATAGTATAGCATTTGATGTAGATGCAAGTGCTTCAACACTTGTTACACTTACTAATAGTTACTATAATAATTATGTTGCAATATATAAACTATCAGCTGGTGGAAGTTTTATACATAATAGCAATTATACTTGGTATAGCGAATATGGTAGCAGTTTTTCAAATGTAGTAGGGGGAGTTACTATTTCAAGTGATGGTAATATAGTATATGCGGAAGCTAGAACAGAAAACAGCTCTTATACTATGTTACAGCATAGGTTGTATTTAGACCCTTCTACTAAAAAGTTTACTGGTAAGGTAGAAGAAATACCTTTATTGCAAAATAAAGGCTGTGGAGCAGTTACGGTTGATAATACACGATTAATGCTACTTGATTGGTATGTAAACTCTAAAACCTTTAGAGTATATAAACAAAACCGAGACATATCTAACAAGGAAAACCCACTTAATAGGAATGGTTATAGATGGGCGTTTACTGATACGCTAAATGCTACAGCAGGTGATAAGAACTTTACCATATTCGCTGAAACTAATGCACCTATATACGAGATTAATGACAAGACTAAAGTTCTATATGGCGATAAGTATCTTAGCTTTAGTGGGGATACTATCTTAGCACTCAACGATGCTACATACTTTGAGAAGCAGGATATGTCATACAGTTTTTGGCTTAAAGTTCCTGCTGTAACCTCAACAGAGAATTACATATTTGTTCAAAACGCTTCTATAGATACCAACCTAAAAGGTAGAGGTATAGTAATGGGAACTAAAGCTGGTAAGTTCTTTGTTAAACACGGTAGTGGAGATGGAACAGCAGAGTTGGTAACAGGCACTAAAGATGTAGAGGATAATGAGTGGCACCATATAGCCGTAAACATAGAGCAAGGAGGACGTATAACTATTATAGTAGATAAAGAGTTAGATATAAAGAAGACAGTATCTCCGTCCACTATATCCTACGATAACGGATTACATAGGTTCCAACTAGGAGGGTTACACGAGAATAGTAACGACCCTGCACAGTATGGAACATTCTCTATAGCTGATTTACATATTTACCCTGACTACGTTCTAACTGCTGACGACTTAAAGCTCATAGTAGACAGGGTAGACCCTAATTCTACGGTATATGATGAAGAGTTCCAAGTAACAGAGCCTAATGATGCAGAGAGCGGTAACTTTGGAGCGTCATTTAGAATGTCAGTAGGTTGGGATAAGCTGTTTGTAGCCAGTCCTGCAAATAGGAGAGTGTATCAGTTTATCAAGAACGACCAAGCATAAGGAGTAGATAATGGCTACTACACTAATAGTGCCTGATGACAACAAAGTAGGTAAGGAGCATTTACTACTAGGAGATGTTACATTAAAAGCTTATGATTGTCAAGGCAATGAAGTAGTTATTCACGGACTAACAGCTAATGACTTAGTAGTGAAGACTATAGACGGTAAGTCTGTGCCACTTGTTCCATTCATCAACTCCAGTAGTGGGGTTGATGTGCAAGTGGCTAATACAAAGATAACAACAGTTAGTGGTAATGTACTTACTATTCAACAGATAGCTGATGAAGTAGATAAAAACAAAATAGGGAGATTTTCATAATGGCAATTACTAAGACGAACAACGCAGTTCAAGTTATAATTGGAACAGGAACACCAACAAGTGGCGACCTAGTAGAGGGAGGTATAGGTATATCGTTATCTGCTGACGGCAAGTTCGTAGGCTTATATACATCAAGCAATGGTACTAACATTATACGACTTGAAGCAGTATCAGCAGAAGTGCAATCATTACTGGACGGTAAACTAGACAAAACAGCTCAAGCAGTAGATAGTGCTAAGCTAGGAGGTAAGACTCAAGCAGAGATAACTACAGCAATAGTTAATCAGATAACCAATGGTGCAGGAGAGGCTTATGACACACTTAAAGAGTTAGAGGACGCTATTAAATCTAATGATACAGACTTAGCTACTATATTAGCAACACAAGCCAACAAAGTAGATAAAGTAAATGGTAAATCGCTTGTAGACGATAACGAAATAGCTAAGTTAGCTAGTATGAATATACGAGATGATGTAAGAGCTACAGGCTCTACAGGAGAAGACTTAGTAAAAGAGACAGGTATTAGAGAGGCTATTGAATTAGCTATACCTAAGATATATAAATATTAAGAGGAGGTAAGCTATGTCTATCACCAAGACACAAGCTAATCTAAAAGTTATAGTAGGTAAAGCTAAAGCAGAAACTATAAAGCCTGATATAGTAGAGGGCAATATAGTTATGGATATGAAGAACCAAATACTATCTACTAAAGATGACAATACAGGAAATATAGTAGATATAGCTAACTATACTAAAGTAGTTAATAACAATGACGGAACCGCTACTATAACTACTGAACAGCAAGATATAACAGTAGGACATACTGATGATGAAGTATTTGAATATATACGAAAGTCAAATAATGCACAGCAGTTATTTAAAGAGATAACTATAAATCTTAGAGATAAAGATACTGAAACGATGTACCCAGTTAAATGGCAGTTTGGCTCACCTACTGGAGAGGTAATCGCATTTAGAGAGTTTCAATGGGATGCTGAATTGGCTGTTGATGCTAATGGTAACCGTGTTAGTCAAAGTGAAAGATTTTCAGATGGCTATAGCACAAAATATCATGTAGCTGGACTTACTATTAGGCTATTCGGTGGAGACCACCCTTGGGGCGGTAATAGGCCTCACGGTGTAAAAGTTATGTATGATAGTAGAAGTTATATGCCTACAGCTCAACTATATGATACACATAGAATAAGGTGTTATTTTCAAGAGGTGGACGATACAGTCTTTGACCAAGATACTACTGTTAGACCACCTGATGATAGTAGCAATGTAGCAGGTTCTACTGGGGGAGGTGGAACTCCAATGTGGAGTGGTATGTATCTACGAGGAGGTTTACACTATAAACTATATTATAGAAACCTTTTACATGATAACGCACCGGTAGTTATAACAGAACCTACTCTTATATTCAAAAACGACTCATACAAGAGAAGTGAGTGGTTAGCACCGTTTAAATATGACAGAGCTAATAATAGCAATACAATAGAAGATATAGGAGGATTAGCATAATGAAAGAGTTTATACAGCCACCAGCAAACGATGAAGAGATTATAAAAGAAGAGGAGTTAGCTAAAGCTAAACAAGCGAAGAAAGAAGCTATTAATAACTTAGTAGTAGAGAACAATGACATACTCTATGCAGGAGATGACATATCTCAATTACGAATGGCTAGTGTAATAGCCTTAGCCAATCAGCAATTTAACAATCACATAGGCTTAGAGATGACTAAGTTGGCACAAAGTCCTCTTATACCTGATGAGGCTAAGCCATTAGTAGGAGGTATAGCACAAGTTCTAACAGGAACATATAATGCTGTATATAAAGATAACAAGATAGCTTGGAAAGGTGCAGATAAGAAGATACATCAAGTTCAGGTAGAGAGTGTAGCCGAAGCTCTTATGAAAACAATGCAAACATTAGCTACTATAGTAGTAGATAAGGAGAAATGATGAAAATAGCAATATTACTAATACTACTACTTACTAGCACAATAGCTAGTAAGTATGTAGGAGATGTAACGGCACGACATATATACCATAAAATCGAAAAATTAGATATTACTAATTATAGTGATAATGAAGTGATACTATTTTATGTAAAAGATAATACCCTCTCAAATAAGCGGAATTGTTGTTTTAAGCCCTTAACTTTAAATAGTAAGGGTAAAACATCTAAAAAGCTTAAATGCAAATGTAAGCTAAAAGATAGATGTTATATACAAAAGTGGAAAAAGTGCGGTAAAAACAATCTGTGTAAACTATGGGTAGATAAGAACGGCGTACCACTTAATGAGGAGTTACTACAATGATAGACAAGGTAACAGTTGCATTCTACAACGCTAAAGCAGGAGGGTTAGACGACAAGTTAATCAACTTAGGTAGCGGAGGACTTGGATATAGTCATTGTGAGCTGGTAGTAGATACCGACCAAACTATCGGTGCACACTATACAGATAATGGTGTAGATAGATACTATTACCATAACTTAGCCACCGACCCCAGATGGACAATCATTCAGATAGATAGACCTGCGAAGAGAGTAGTTAAACTAATGGAGAGGCTTATAGGTACTCCATACGATACACTAGGAGTAGCAGGTAAATTCATCGGTATTGACGCGTTCATAGATGACAATAAGACTTGGTGCAGTAAGGCAGTAGCACAGGCTATGGGTATAGGAGATGTCAATATTATGCCTAATGCACTAGCTAAGTATATGCTATTGAGTGGTGGGTACAAGCAAATAGTACCTATTAAAACTGATAGTAGTTTAGCAGATTGGGCGATGAGTATTATATCACAGCGTACTAAGTTAGGGCGACTTACTAAGGAAGAGTTTGAAAGGTTAAAAAATGGAAAGTCAACTACTTAAAGTGGAGAAGATAACGCAGAAGAATGCTATAACTATAGAAGGGATACTCGAAGCTATTAAGAACACTAACAAGACAGTAGCGGAGTTAGCTAAGACGGTAAAGGAAGAGGATAAAGAGCTGAAGCACGCAGTTGATGAGCTAATCAAGGCGCAGACACAGTGTAAGTATGAGATGAAAGCTCTCAATAGCGCTTTAGCCAGTAAGCGAGAGATATTGCTCAATATGGATAGGAAGTTAGCGAAGAAAGCCGATGTAGAAGATGTAGTACAACTTAAATCGTTCATACATAAGTCTCTATGGTGGCTATTCGGAGGTATGGTAGCCGTTATAGGCTTTTTACTACGGGAAACAATATTTAAAGGATAAGATATGAGAAAAGTAAGCATATTTATGTTGATGATAGCAGTGATGATGCTGTTAATACTAGGTGGGTGTAACAGAGGTAAAAAAGAGAAAGGTAGTAATGCAAGAGCTATAGAAGACGGCTCCAGCGTGTTTGTAGAACAGCAAAAAGATGCGTGTATTCAGAACTACGACCCTATCTTCTGTGATGAGCGATACGCAGGAGGACTCAATGCAGATGTAGAACGTAACGACACGGTAGCCAAGTATGAAGATAATACCTCTATTATCTTAGATAGAAACAACACAGGAGATAAGTAATGAGTAAGAACTACTACGGTAGGAGATTGACACCTCAAGAGATAGCTCAAGTAGAAGCAGGTATCCGTAAGATAAGAGAGGAGTTACAGTTTGAAGTAGGGCAACCTATTACATACAATAGGCTTAAACAGGCTCTAACTTGGGTAAAGGCTAGGTTTAAATATAAATCTGATGGGTATACATTTAAGAAGTCCGACTTCTGGTCTACTATAGTGTTTGACTTAATGGTATTGTATGGAGAAACAGAGGACGATTGCGATGGAGCAGGCTATGCTATAATAGAGTTCCTTATTAGAGTATTCCAAATGGATAAGGCTAAGGTATTCAGAGTAGCTTGTCAGACAGAGACTAAAGAGGGGCATTTTGTAGTATGGGCTATAGCAGATGACGGCATCTATTACCAACTAGAGAATAGAATAGGTAATACTCCTAAAACTGTTAAAGCTATGCACGATAAAGGTTATAGATACTGGTACTACTCATCTATGGAGCGAAAGAATATAGCTAAGAATAGGTGGTACAACGCAACACAAAAGGTTAAGCAAATACTCTATGATACACCTAACAATGTACCTATAGAGGCAGAAGAGCCTGAAATGACTATGGGAGAAATTTTCAATCAAATACCTAATAGTAGAACGTTGCAATACGGTACTGGGTATTTAGGTGGGGGACTAGCAGTAGCGGCGGGACTTGCTACTCAGCACGATTGGAAGATAGTTGCACTGTTTGGACTGTATGCACTACTGGGTGGACTAGGCTTTTTCTATTTTAGATATATAACTACTAAACCACTAGATAGGAGAGGGAGATGAGTTTAACATATAAACTTGCTTCTTTACTAGGTACACTTGCTATATTGGTAGGGTTAGTATTCTACGGTAACAGTAAGCTTGATGAAATAGTAAACTTGAAGCATCAGTTACAAGTAGCTAATATGCGTAACCAAGCCTGTGAAGCTAATAGGCAAATGGAAGTGCGAACTCTTACTAAGCAAATTGACTTAGTGAAACAGCAGAACTCCATACCTGATGAGGTAAGAGAAGAGTTTAACACAGACGATACCAACTTTACAATCTTAGCAAGTGGTGGTATAGTAGGTAACATAAAAGAAAAGCTATGTAAATATTGTGTAGAGTATAAGGAGGTACACGCAGATGAAGATGATAAACATCGTTGCTATTGGGACGGTAATGGTTATGTCTTTGGGGTGCTCGCAGAAAAGCACTCTAAGTAGACCTTATGCAGGGTTTGTAGTATATGAGCCTATCCCCAGAGTGCCAATAAACATTCAAAGGGGTAATAGCAGTAGTTATGAAAACGCTATTCAACAAGAGTTGATAGTTATTAGAAAGTTAAGACTACAAAACAAGGCTTATAGAGAGCAGATAGAAGAGTATTTGAAAATGGTAAAGGAGCAGTAGTGAGCCTATACGACATACTAGATACTATTAGGGATATTAACGATGAGGTATATACAAGCACTGTTTCGTACCTTAGTAATAATGCAAATAAAGTAAATCAGTTAAAAGGTAAGTTAGCAAGACGAGAACAGCCCATAGTAGTAGTTCAAGAACTACATTTAGAGCAATATTTAACTGAAATGGAGTATGCAGACTTAGAGGAGAGGTTGCAATGAAGATATTATTAACTATATATTCAATCATAATGACCTTACTAGCGATACCAACTATACAGGTATATTATGAAGCAGTACACCCTCCAACTATAGAAGCTAGTGCTTCAGACGAGCAGTGGGAGTTTTTAAAAGATTATGCAAAACTGATTGAGTTTGCAGACAGTATGGGGTATAAGCTTACGGCAGGAGAGCTATATAGAACAGCTTATCAACAAAGGTATAACATAGCCCACGGACTTAGCTGGACTATGAACTCATACCACTTAAAACGAAAGGCAGGTGATTTAAATCTATTTATCAACGGCGAGTACCAAACTTCCGTTGAGGCATACAGACTACTAGGGGAGTATTGGGAAAGCCTAGACTCCAAGAACGTATGGGGTGGGGAGTGGAAACACACTCCTGACGCCCCTCATTTTCAACGAAGCGATTAAGGAATAACTTATGGCACAACAACGAAATCATCAACTAAAAGTATATAACCAATTCGGCGGGGGTATTCAGAATATACCTGCCGACCACTTAATACAAGAGGACGCTTACTCCTCTGCTATCAATATCAACACAGTAGATAGCACACTTCGCCCTACACGAGGTGGTAAAAAGCTATTCGACCTAGATACTCCGTTCTATGCTAAGGAACATATCTATACCGAGAATAAGCTATTCAAAAACAACTTCTTCTTTGACTTTGTAAACTATGGAGATACAATCTATATAGTAAATAGCTCCCCTAGAGGTAGCGATGTTTACAAGGTACTAGACGACCTAACTATAAAACCAGCATTCCCTACTATTGTAAATCAACAATACTTTTCAGCGACAGGGGTGTCAGACGACCCACAGACTACCCTAAACAATGTATATAAAAAGGCTTATGACAAGTTTACACCAGATTTAGAGGGTTTGAAGAATAAGCTCTCATACAGTAAACCGTTTCTTGATAATATACACCCTGCTCTAGTGAATTTAAATACGCAGATAGGCAAACTAGCAACAGCACCAGCAGTAACTAATGAGACACTAGGCGAGGAGTTAGAAAAACTCTCAAATCTATTGAATACAATCAGTACAGCAGTAACTACACTAAAAGAGGAGACTAATGGTAACTACCTAGAAAGGCTTATAAGTGCTACAGCTAATCAAGTAATGCCTAACTTTAGAAATGAGAGTATGCAGTATCTATACTACTTAACTGATGACGGTTCAAACTACTATCACGATAAAATGAGAAATGGGTATGCAGGTATGATAAAATACCTTAATTCAGAGGTTATGCCCCTACTCAATGATAGAATAGACACTTCTATCTGGAAGTATATAGGTAGGAAAAAGGGTATGAGAACTTATGGTATATGGGGTAATGGAGGGAACGCCTATAAAGTATTCACTTATGATAATGAATATTCAGTAGCTCAAAAAGTGAAGGACAAGGCACTAGCTATTATAGCAAAGCTAGACCAAAAACTAACCACTACTACAGCGCCTAATCTAGCATCAGATAATCCTGATTACTACTTAGATGTAGCGAAAGAAGTATTTAATAGTCAAGAGACTGACTTCTTCGATTTCTTGACTTTTATATATTACTTAATCCTAGTAGCAACCTACAATGAAGAAGATAACCATTCTAAGCAGTACTATCAAGAGTATTACGAGTCGCACCCTGATGCTGAATACTGGTCTAGTACATCGTTAAAGACAAACAGTACACGATTTACAGAGGCTCATTCAATCGCAACCAATCTATTAACTAAGGTAGATGAAGAAGTCAATGCAGGAGTAGGTAGTCAAGGAGCATTTGCTACTTACGGGCTAGTAGTATATGATACAAAAACCAAGGCTTACTCTAATATGTTGCGCTCTAAGATAGTATATGATGATAAAGGGGTTACATTCAACTACCCTATAAATCATATGCCTAAAGGGGATATCTATGTATATAGGAAAGCTCAAGATGATAAGCATTTTAGAGAGGTTATAAAGATACCTGAAGGAGGCTCTTTAGTAACATCTCTAAGCCCACCGTATAGTAAAGAGGGGGCAACACCCTCTCACTTATATAGAGTATCCAATCCACCTGATGACTTTACATCTATAGCAGAGTACAAAGGTGCACTATTTATGGCTAGACGGGACGGGCAGGAGTTATGGTACACAGATAATGGCGACCCTACATCATTAAAAGCCACGAACTTTATCAATATACCGCAGAATATCAAGGCTATTAAGTCGGCGGGTGCAGGGCTATTCATATGGACTACGAATGATACCATTTACCTATTAACAGGTATGGCTAGAGATAGTCAAGGGAACAACACATTAGCTATCAAGCGTATAGCTGATAATACTCCGATAATCAATAGTCATAGCGTAGCCTCACTAGACAATATCGTACTATGGTTATCTCAACACGGTATATATTATACAGCAGGGTATGGCAGTTCAGAGAGTACATTAACCACTTGGACACCGCCTAAAGAGATAGTAGATGTTAAGAGAACGGTTATTATCAACCATACAGTATATTTTCTAGTTCAATATAGAAATATAGTAGATTATAGTATCATAGCGTACGACTATACTAAAAGAGCAGTGCACGAGTATGAAATACCAAACCTTATTGACTTAGTAGTAGCTGATGATGAGCTACAGTACATAGTGAGACCGACTGACGAGTACAAATTTGAAGCTTACTCATTCAGCAAAGGCAACACACTATTGCCTTATACAGCATCACTCAAGAGGTATGCAGGGTATAGCTGTGATACACGATTGCGCTTTACTAATGTAGTTATATGCCACACCGCAAAGCCTTATAAGGATATAGACAGAGACGAGGCTTTGAGAACTACAGTTAAAATATATGTAGATGATTGGCTAGCAGGGGAAGAAGAGATAGTAGGCACTAATGTAACCCGTATAGACTTACCTCAAACCAACAATACTGGATACTCTATTAAGTTATCATTCACAGGACAACTAGGTATAAAGAGTGCTAGAATAAGGTACACTACTATAGATTGGGAGGATTGATATGAGACGAGTATTGACTGAAGATATACCTGAAATAGTACAGACGCTCAATGAAGTAGTAGATATACTGGACAAGCAAGAAGAGGAGAAGAGGTATAAGGATTACATACCTGAATTAACATACAGTGCATCTACAGAGGATATAATAGATACATTAAACAACATACTAAGACATATACAAGGAGATGAGTAATGGACCCGATAACACTAGGAATGAGCTTTGCCTCTATAGGAGCGAGTCTATTCGGACAGAGTAGTGCGAACAAACAAGCTAAAGCACAGCAACGCTTACAAGAGAGACAGGTTGCGCTATCTGAGCAAGATTACTATAACCAGCTACAACGGCAACAAGAGTGGAATGAGAAGTACGGTAGCATAGAACATAATATGCTACGATATGTACAAAACCTAGACGCCACGAAGATATACAATCAGAATAGCGGAGTAGTTAAACAAGCTTTTGACAACGCTAGGAAGAATATAGACAGTCACTTAGCCGAGAGAGGCTTTGATGTTGCAGGAGGAGTACACGCTGATATGTTTACTCAACTAGCAGACCAAGAGGCACAGGCGTTAGTACAATTACGACAGAATGCGGATAAAGAGGTATTTAATACACAGCAGGCAGTTCTAAGTGGCAACCCTGAACCTCAACCTAACACAGCAGGTATGCAGAATACACTAAATAACAGTATGGTGACATCAGCTAACAACTACAAAATGATTACCAACGCTAATCAAGACGTATTCAATAGTATAACAGCGTTTGGTAGACACTTAGCTAATACTAATACTGATATTGAGAGACAGCGACAGATAGACCAAGAACATACATTCAATTCGCCTACAGCGAACGCACTAAGGAGATAATATGGCAGGATACGGAGCAGGGGTTCGAGCTACTTGGTATGACGAGGGCAAGAACATAGACCTAGAAAAAGAACGGCAAATGCGACTTCAACAAATGCAAATGACTACAGATGAAACAGCTCATCGTATAGATAGACAACATCAAAAAGAGGCTTATGATGATGCTAGACGAGAGAAAGCCCTACAACTTATGAAGAAGCAGTATAGGGAAGTAGCTACTAAGAGTATAGATGACGCTATACTGGAGAGTGGGGTAGGTAAGTATGACAAGCTTAACGCTATACTAACTAACAGCACAGATACTAATGTAAACTTAGATATTAAAAAAGGCTTAGAAGAAACACTAGGTGGTACAATCATCAAAGTTAGACACCCTAAGCCTGACGACCCTATAGTATATTCAGATGATAAAGGAGATACTTCAGAGAAAGAAATAGCTCCAGACCAAGTAGCTATAGACTACATAACACCTTCAGGAGAACATCTTACTAAGCATATGTCGGCACTTCAGCTTGGTGCAATAGTAGGTACTCCTCATAGAGTAGGGGTGCAGAAGTTTACAGAGTATATGGACGGTAGTAAGATAGAAGAGCCTACACCTGCACAACTAGCTAAGGATATATCTGTATCGTTTGACGGTAGGATAGAGGATTTACAGAATAACCTATTAGTAGCCGCCACTGTAGGTAAAGACCCTAACGCTAAAGCTATGCTTGACCAGATATCGGAGGTAACAGCTAAAGACGGAGATAGTTTACTCAAGGCACTAACTAAGCAATACGCATCAGCTAAAGACCCTCAAGAGAAGAAGGCTATACTCAAGAGAGTAGAGGAAGTGTCTAAGCTTATGGAGAAAATCAATAAGAAGAGAGACCCTAAGAAAGAGTTAGAGCAGAAGTACCTAGACGCTGTAGAGAGTGGAGAAACAGACAAGGCTAAAGGCTACCTAGACGCATATGAGAGGCTATACGGAGCTAAAACTAAAGGTACAGGAATTGTAGGCATAAAGGCTTTGCAAAATAGACTAGCAGAAGCTATAGCTAATGGGGAGCCTAAAGAGGTTATAGAGCAACTATCTAATCAGATAGACACTTATAACAAGGCAACAGCTAAACCTACTAAACTATCTGCTGATGAGCGTAAGCAACAGCGTATAGAAGATAACCAAGCTAAACTAGACAACCTATCAGTCGACGATATAGTAAGCGGTAAAGTGCCTACTACAGAGCTTGACAAAATGCTTACTACTGCTACATTCGATGTAAAGAGTACAGATAAGAAAGCAGTCTTTATGCCACTGTACTATAAACTTAACACTCAAGATAGAGAGGGTAATCAATACTTAGACCTATCTAACCCTGCACTGCGGACAGGAGAGATTACGCCTCAAGGCGCTAAACTACTAGAAACGTATAGAGCTATAGAGACACAAGCAGGAGGTAATCCCTCAAGCTCCTCTAACAAGGAGAGTATAAACACAATATCAATGGGTAAATCGGTGTTATCTAACGCTTCTAATGTAACTAAGCAGTATGACGACCTAGTAGCACAAGGCTATTTCAAAGGAGCTAGTACTACAGGTGTAGTTCAAGCAGTCAATAATGGTATATTCAGAAAGATAGGTAATCTATTTGACGGAACAGATGAGGGAGCTACTAAGACTAAAAGCTTAATCAATACCCAACTATCTATAGGTGATAGAATAGATGAGTTAGAGAAGCTTAAAGCAGAGGGTAAACTAGATAGAAAAGGTAAGCGAGAACTTGAAGAGTTACGAAATAAATTTCAAATGAATACTAGAGCTAAGTGGGATACTCAAACATACTTAGTATTGAAGAATATGCTGAAAGCGATATCAGGACAAGGTGTAACCAACCAAGAGCTAGAGAGTTTTAAAAAGGCTTTTAGTGGTAACGACCTAGATAGCTTAGACGCTGTTATACGACAGCTTAATAACTCTGCACTACAGACTATGAACTCTGCAAATATGGAGTATAACAAGCTAGTAGCTAACGGTTTACCATACACAGCTACTAAGGGTATCTTAGATATGCGTAGTGCAGGGGATTACCTACTAAGAAAAACTAAGGATTACGATGTGAATACAAACTTATCGTTTAAGCCTACTTTAGCTATACCATTTAAACAGGCAAAGGCATATGGCGATGTAGTAAAAGGTTTGACAAAGAGAGTGAACCTATCCGAAGCTCAAGTAGAGGATATGATGTCAGAGGTATATAACTACGGTATAAGTGGTAGTAAGGTAAACTTCTTCCAAGCCCATAAGATACCAAGAGCTATGCGACCTAAGTACAAGGATATATTCAAGGCAGTAGTGAAACTCAACCACGCATACGAGGCTAGTAGGAAAGTAGGTAGTACTCCTCCTGCACAGGAAGAGCCTCGTACTGAACACTACACAGCCGGTGATAATGAGTTCAAGAAGATGGCACAAGGCTTTGAGAGTGGAAGTGCAGGGTACGGATTACAGAATAAAACATCATCAGCTTATGGTAAGTATCAAATAATTAACGGTAAGTATGAAGATATAGCTAAAGCTACAGGTAAGTCAGTAGAATATCTACGAACCCCTAAAGGGCAAGAAGAAGCGATGGATTACTTAATTAACTTCTATGACGAACAGCTTACTAAGTATGGAGTACCTGTTACTAATATAAATAGGTATACAGTACATCAACTAGGAGAAGCAAGGGCAGAGAGGTACTTTACAGGTCGATTGACTAATAAGGATATAACGCTTATGTGGAAGAACTTAGGAAAGCCTAGTTCTATACAAGGCGATAGAGAGGCTATACTAAAGGCTTGGAATAAAAAGTTTAGAAAGGATACATAATGAATAACGCATACACACCTGTTACAGATAACAATCTAATACAAGGTAAGTTTATGAGAAACGGCGTCATATCTAAGGAATTAGGAACCTGTCAAGAGCAGTTCCTATTCGCCGCTAGGATATACAGCGATAGCCTTAGAGAAGCAGATACTGTTCAATCATACATAGAGGGTAACAACTACGACTATGAAACATTACAAGAGTTGGCTGATGCTGGGCGACCCGCAGAGTCGTATAATCTAATATTGCGGATTAACAGACTACTTAACGGATACTTTAAAAAGGTAGTTACCACGGCAGTAGCAGAAGCGGTAACTATAGAGGACACAGTTACAGCTACACTACATAATGAGCACTTTAAACTAGCACAGCGTCTATCTAATTGGGATAGTACAGCAGGGGCTATTAGAAACGATATGATAACAACAGGCTTAGGAGCTTGGACTATAAAAGTGGACGCTACAGGGCGTAAAGACGCATTAGGTAGACCAATTAACAATATATCGTTTAAACATATACCATCACGACAGGTACTACCAGACCCTAGAGCTACTAGACCTGATAAGTCAGACGCTACATTTATTCACTATTGGGAGTATATGACATACAATGAGATAGAGAAAGAGTTTGGACACGATATAGCAGAGAAATTAAGCCTTACTCACTCTATGTCAAAAGAGGAGGCTGAAACACTTTATATAGAACACGATGCAGGGCTGTATAGAGACTGGGATAGCTACGAGTATTGGAAAGACGGAGAGAGTTATTTCATAGTACGAACATACAACCGAGACAAGAGCGGTGCTATATCACTAACCACTTGGCACGGAGATATGGAGCTAGACACTGTTAAGATAGACGCTAACTACTTCCCTATTGGCGCAGTAGAGGTACTACGGAAAGCAGGTAACTATGGTAGATACTACTCTCCATTATTTATGGCTTGTCCTAGCCAAGACGCTATCAATCAAGCCTTACTTATGTTTCAAAAGAGCATAGGGCAGTATAGAGTTATAGTTGATAACACAGCAGTTCCTGCCGATGAGATTGAGGACTTGCAGAAGAAGGTGCACACCATCGGCGAGATATTACATATTAGAAAGATAACAGGACTACGAATAGACAGCCTAAGTAGTGATGCACAAGTACATCTTAACAAGATATACACCTCTATACAGATGATTATGCAGGTTATCGGTATAAACGAGGCTTTTCTTGGTGAGAGCAAGGCAGGAGATAGTGGTAGGAAGTTTGAAGGACAGAGAGCCGCGAGTGAGAATACCTTAGACTATCTATTCACTCCTATAAACCTTATGTTTGAGACTATGATGCGACAGTGCATACACTATACATCTATATACAAACAGGCTACAGAGCAGATGAGGTTTTTAGACGACTTCGGTCAAGCTAGGTGGGAAGAGGTTAATACCCCATTCTTAATGCCTACAGGGGAAATAGACCCCAAGGATGGTAAAATACTAGCTACTCCTGTAAAGCGAGAGCGGTATAACCATAGCAAAGGCTTATGGGAAATAGAGTATGTAAATGAGAGGGGCAAAAGCCTAGATGATATTGCAGTAGAAGTTAATATACACTCTGCACCTTATGACGATACAGACGCTACGGAGTTAGCCTTTATAGAGAGTATTATGAACGGTCAAGCTGGTAATATCATAGCAAATGCACACCCAGCAGGTATAATCTATATGTATAGCCTTATTACCAAGAACCTTAAAACTAGAAATAGTGAGATACTAGCTAAGTATTTAGCTACTCTATCACAACAACTAGGTATGTTTAATATAGAAGACCCTAGACTCTACCAAAGCAAAGCAGGACAGGGCGGTCAAGGGAACGCTATAACAGCAGGACAGGGCGGACAGGGTAGTCAAGGTGCTATTCAATATGCAGGCGGTACTACTAACGATACACAACCAATGGGCTACAACCAACCAAAAGGGGATAAATAATGGCAAATTTTGATGAGAGCTTATTTGATGACATAAATGAGCCAAATTTAAACGATAACAGTAATCCGATTAATTCATCAAGTGATAATATAAATCCCGATGATGTCTTTTCTAAGGCGGTTAATAGCTATTTTGAAAAAACTCCAATAGATAAATCGGCAATTACTGAAAAACAGACTTATAAACAGTTCAAACAACCTATACAGACTATTCAAAGTGAGGACAATACTACTACTAAGCCTATAGAAGATGTAGAGCCAGAACAAGGCGACTTCACGTGGAGCGATGCGTGGGAGAACTTTAGACAAACAGTAGGTACTAAGACCGCTAACTTCTACGATGGGTTAGAGAGCTTAGCTATTAACTTTGGAGTAGAGAGGACAAGAGCTAGAGCCAAAGCTATAGGTAAAGCGGTGGAGCTATTTACAGGGCAGAAGTTTGATACTGATAAGCTAGACGATATACTAGATAACCAAAAAGACGAAGTAAAAGAGGCTTTGAAAGTATCTACCCTAGTAAATGATTATATGGGCTTCCACTATATGAATAGTATAGAGGATATAAACCGAGACTATGAAAAGGTAGAGGAGAAGAGAGAGCAGATAGACAATATAGGACTAGACGCTATTCACGCATCAGCTGAACTATTTAGCGAACTAGGTATAATGAAGCACGCATTTAGTAAGAGTCTATGGGATACTATGTTCAAAAAGTCAATGCGTGAGATAACACACAAAGATATACAGAAACAAGCCTTAGCGTCTGCGACTATACACGGTACAGAGAAATATAGTGAGGAGGACTATCAACTAAATCCTGCACTACGAGACGCCACTATGACCTACCTATTCACTGTGGCAGGAGGAGAGTTGATTAAGGGCGGTGGATATGCAAAGGATAATATACTTCTCAATAAAGCCGAGAAAGTAACACAAGGCTTAGAAGAACACGCCGTAGCCGAGACCTTTGGAACAGTAGATAAACTCAATGAGTGGAAACAGGATATGGTAGACAGTTCAGTATACAATACTTGGGACAATGTACCTCACTACTTACGACAGATATGGATTATGCCTTACAGTCAAGTAGGTACTGCTCAAGCAAGGAACATCAGTAGGAATATAGAGACTACAGGGGCTATGAAATACCTAGCCAAAGCCTCTTCTGAAGAGTTAGATAACATATTCAAAGATGTCACTGAACTAGCTGATAAAGTATATGTAGCTAGTGGTATGCCTGTTAAAAAGGCTCTTAAAGACAAGGTAGGAGGGGCATCTACTACATACGCTCAACGAGTATTAGCCAACTCTGGACTGTTGAAGTCAGCACCTATGAGTAGTGGAATGAAGCCTACAAATGTAAATAGTGCCGATTGGGACGCCTATGAAGCTATCATAGCAGGGGATTACAACGCTAACAAAGATAAACTAACTAAGGCTTTGAAGATACTAGGGGTGCAACGACAAAAGGATTTAGAAGGACTACTCCACGATAGTGCAGGTAAAATACACTACCCTAAAGATATATTTGTAGATGATTACATAGATGGAATACTACAGACTATGGCTAAAGATATGGATAAAACGGGAGCTGACCTATCTCCTGAAGCAGTAGCTAGAAACTTTGCAGATGAAAAAGAGATACTTACTAAGTCTATAGAGCAGGTGCTAGGTAAAAATAAAAACCTAGACGAAGCGTGGGAAGCCAAGTTAGCCCCTAAAGATGTATATGATATACGACAAGCCTTGAAACAAAATGCAGATGCACACTACGGTAGTAAAGGCTTAGACGCTACGCTTAATCAATCACTAGACCAAGCAGTAATAGGTAGTTTAGAAAAAGAGTTCGGTAAAGACGGTAAGAAATTCGCTACTACTATACGAGGGATATTAGATATTGAGAGGGAGAGACACAACCTAATAGGCAAGGCAGGTATTAAGGCTATAGCGGATAACGGACATCTTATGTCTCCGCAGGAGATGCAAAAAGCCTTCTATGATATGCGTAACTTGAGTGATGACGAGTGGGCTAAACTTGTAGCCTCTCTACCTACTAAAGAAGACCAAGCTAAATTTGAAATGTATTACTTAAAAGCTGTAACATTCAAAGGTCATAACAATATGCAGGAGATGATGGACAACCTACTACACGGAGGTAGTAAAGGTGCGTCCACAGGAACTAAGCATACAGTATCAGGTAGGCAAGGCGACATACTAGGGCGTAAGTTAGTTACTCTACAGGGTAGGCAGATGCAACACGCATTAGCTAAATTGACACAGATGACTGACCACTTGACAGAGAGCCTACCTACTATTGGAGAGGACATATCATATCACACAGGTATATATAAATATGTGAACCACGTATTCCATAACTTGATACTTGGAACATTACAGACTAAGAAAGCTTCAGCTACAAACTCTGCGTATGTGCTAAACAATATGGAGAAGCTTATGAAAGTGTATGGTAATAGACCTGCACTAGGAGCTACCAAAGAGAGCCTATACAAAGGCTTTGCAAAAGGGGAGAGGACTATCGACTTAGATAAGTTTCCTACAGGCTTAATGACGGTGCAGATGTTAAATAACCTTAGACGATTAAAAGATGTAGAGGGAACAGGTAAACCGCCTAAAGGGGGTGGAGGCACACCTAGTGAACCAACACTACCTACCCCTCCGCCAAATGGATTAGGGGGCGATATACCGACCTCTCCTACACCACCGCCACAGCCTAACCCTATGCCAACACCTGCACCAGTAAGCCCACAGCCTATGCCTATGCCTAAGCCTACTGCACTACCTACCCCAGCTGTAACAAGTATAATGGAGACAGGTCGTATCAATGACCAAGTAGTGCTTATGCCAGTTGAGAAAGACGCAATAGAAGCGTATCAAGACACTATACTAAACAAGGCTATGAATACGGTACTAGACGACCATAGTAAGGGTAAGTTACCTAATGCTACTCTTAGTAGTGCAGAAGATTGGGTAGCTTACAATAAAGAGTTAATTAAACAGCAACAAGGTAGCGGTATAAAGATAATACTTAACCCCGCTGGACACCCTAGAGTAGTTGTAGGACAAAAAGGGGTAGGAGCGTGGATAAATGAAAAAGCCTTGCGTAGCTCTATCAAGGGAGGTCAAGGAGACTTAGCACTAGACGAACTAATTGATACTAAGGCTATGAGAGAGTACGCTACAAAGCTAGGCTTCCCTGATATGTTTGATTTTAGCAAGTTAAGTGTTAAGATGAAAGAGACCTTAGAACTTAACCGCGGAGGGTCTCAATTGAGAGCTACAGTAGCTGGAGGGAAAGTGTCAACTAAATCTATCGTGAATGTAGGTACAAAGGGTAAGGGAGATGCACCTTATGATACCTTACTACGAAGTATCAACGAAACTCTTATGCACGAAGTACAGCATATCATACAGTCAAAGCTAGGACTACCTATAGGCACTACTTCATCAAGTGCAGAGGTGCGAGGGGAGTTAATGCACAGAGTAGAGGAGTTAGCCTCTGTCTATAAGATTAGTTCTTTCGATAAAAGTGTAGTTGCTAGGATATTTGAAGATGAAAATAGTGGTAAGGTAACTGATAGTGAGTGGAAGCGATTTATAAGGTATAATATTGACGACCACTACCCATCTCCTAATCAACAAGGGGTAAGACAAGTTATATCGGAGAACTATGGAGTTAGTCAAGACCAACTGATACACTATCTACCTGAAAACTCTTATACTCTATATAGGCAGTCAATGGGCGAAGCCGAAGCCAAGTTTGTAGAGATACTGGCTAGGTATCAAGGAGCAGACCTATCTAATGAAGAGGTGTTTGATAAGTTCCTGCAGAGTAACGCAGAGTACCTAGACGCTTTATGGACTACGAACCCCGACTATAAACGGTTAGGGGCTATTATAGCTCCTCAACAGTAACGCTGATAACATTACTAGGCTTATCCGCTAATAACTCTTTAGGGATAGGCTTACCTATGATAGTGCAAGGAGTATGAGAGGCTATTTGCTTCTCTATCTCTGTTATATAGTCATCGAATATATCTAAATGCTTCTCGTGGACTACTAAGCCTATACCGCCCTTATCTACTATATCGTTCAATGTTAATCGTTGAGCTGGTCGTAGAGTATCCTTACCCACTTTAACCTCTACTGCTATAGCTATCATACCTACCATACCTACTATATCAGGAACTCCCTTTCTATTACTACTTACTACATTAAACCCTCTACCTTTAACATTTAACCTTTTAGCTATTAATTTCTGCAATGCGTTATGTTTCATTATCTACCCTTTCAATATATACTACATATTGTATTTAACAAAGCTTCATAAAACTTTATGTTTTTAAGCCTTGCTTAACCATTACCCACCTTGAGTTTGTTAAAATTTACCCTTGCTAGGAGCTTAAATTAAACTTAAATTTGATAAAATTTACTAAAATTCTTACTTTTGATAAAATTTACTAAAATTCTTACTTTTGATAAAATTTTATTATGATTTACTCTCTATATACTCTTCAATAAATTCAATAGGTACTACATAGTAAGTAGCCCGAGCATTCTTACCTACCCACCATTCAAAGTGAGCCTTCAATCTAGGAAAACTCTTCTCATACAAGTCAGCTACTTTATTACTCCTATCCTTATGACTTACTGTACCCATTAGCGTACCATACCCTTGCATCTTACTCGCCTTGATGGTCATCTCATTAATCACACGCCTGAACAACGCACTCTTGAAAGACCTAGCTATAACATAGGCTTTGTTAGGATTATCTTTTACTATGAGAAATACTATCTTCTCAAACCACTCCTCTATTTTCTTACCACTTCTCATACGAGGTATATACAGCGTATCTACATTATACCCTACATTAAGACTACAGTATGTTAAGAACTCACTCTCTAGTATAATTAAGTTCTCCTTATCTACATACCCTGTAGGCGGTATAGCAGGGTTAAACTGTAGGACAGGGAACTCGCCTGTAACTGTTTTAAGCCTACTAACATACTCTAGTAGTATTTTAAAAGCCTCTACCACTCCTCTCTCATCATCAGAGGCTACTTGCTTAACAGTAGTGGTCGCGGAACCGTCCTCTGCATACTCTACATCATACTCAAGAGTACCTGCATACTTAGTCATTACAGAGGCTTTGAATTGAGTAAATAGTGTAAGCCTTCTCTCTATAGGCACAGATAGTAACATCGTTTTAATCTGTATGTACCTATCAGCTAACCAATGCTGTATAATATCGTCAAGTGTACCATCATCGTGTTCACATAGTTTAAGGAAGTAGCTTTTTGTACCATCATCATTCTCAAACTGCTCTATATCATAGGTTATAGCAAACAATCTATTACGAAGCTCTGTAGCTTGCTCCCCCATACTTATAGCGTCCCAAGCCTTAGCTCCCCATAATACCTTGCAGAATGAAGTAAACTCGCTATCTACCTGCCCTTTAATGTTAACCTTAACCGTACTCCTTGTCAAGTTACCTAGTAACGATGACATAACGATATGTTTACGCATAACCGCAGGACTTAGCTCATCTCCTGTAGTCCATAGCTTATTCTTCATATCATCTATACTGTCAGGGTACAACCCCTCGTGTCCAAACACCTTAGCATTATGCCTATCGTCATTACTAAGCCCTACTTTAGAGATATTTGTAATCAAGGCTGTTTTACCTACTCCAGAGGGTGCAGTGATGACAAAGGTAGTATGCCTTTGATTAGCCCTACCATCAGAGTACATATTCAAGGCACTAAACAGTATCAATAGACTAGGTAAGTCGTGTATAGCATTATCGCCAAACATAACCTCTCCGTGAGGTAGTCTCCAATGGTGTAGAAAAGCGGATATAGTATCGTTGTAATTAGGAAGTGCTGTTACCCCTTTCCTAGTAAGGCTTTTATGCAGTCTATATACAGGCTCATCGAAGCTGTTGTTAATAAAGGTCATAGTACGACCCTCCATAGACAAGTCTATAGACATATCACTGTCGTACTGTAAGCTTGGTCGTAGTAAGGTACGCTCCTTAATAACCTCTACAAAGTTAATATCACTAGCAACAGTCTCTACTATAGCTTGAAATATCTTAACCTTAGAAATCTCCTTATCCTTAGCATACGACATAAGTTCATACCAACCTGCCTTAAATAGGTATGAATACCAACCGTTTTGTAGTATAGATGTAGCTTTCTTTACATTCAATAAGCCTTTATTACCGCCTGCTAATGACATATCATAAACACTCTCTCCGCCTCGCTCCCCTCGTACAGTTGCCAATACTAGGCAGTATAAAGCGTTCTCGTCTATAAGGCTTTTAAACATTACTGACTTAGTGTACTCTACTTTCTCGTGCCACTCTGTAACGGTTACATTATTCATAGCACATACATACTCGCCTATCTTAGTTACTATATTGTAGGTTACAGAAGATACTAACTCTCCTACCCTTGCAGTAGTTCTACCGTAGTTAGCCTCTCCTACTAACTCTGTCCACTTAGGTAGCGTTATTCGTCTATATTCTCCATAGTCTTTCTTACAGTGGTCAGAGGCACAGTAAAGCCTAGTATCTCCACTACCTGTTTTAAGTAGCCAAGCATATCGTATATCGTTTGGGTCGGTATGGTTGTGATGAGTAGGGCATTGACAAAACACTCGTTGGTCTGGTCGTAAGGCACTGGCTATGTCTCCTAGAGCTACAAACTCCCGCTCATATAATCTTTTAAACTCTTCATCAGATATACTATTACCGTCATCGTCATAT
This sequence comes from Peltospira delicata, assembly GCA_034780715.1. Classification (NCBI taxonomy): domain Eukaryota; kingdom Metazoa; phylum Mollusca; class Gastropoda; order Neomphalida; family Peltospiridae; genus Peltospira; species Peltospira delicata. The sequence goes on along the minus strand of JAVCKW010432180.1, from coordinate 22,008 downwards.
ATCTTACTCATAGTACGCCCTGACAATTCAGCAGTTACTTTAGTCTCGGTTGTCGCTATAGTATGTTGAGCCATAACATCGTGATAGGTAAGTACCTCACCCTCAAGTCTTGCAGGATACATTACAGGGTTGAGGTATAGATTGCCACTATCATCTAACATACCTACTCGTCTATATGTTGCATCGACCATCTCTTGCGTAACTGTAAACGGTCTTACAGGCTCTTCTCCTGATATGAACTGTTTAAACGATTGCCCCACTTTAGGAAACGTAGGAGCAAAGAACCTAGCGTCTGTATATGTAGCCCCATCTACATCAGGTATGTTGTAAGTAGATACTAGCCACCTAGCTACAGCCTTATATTGTTGCTCGTTAGTAACTCCAGCTAATGGTAGTATAAGCCTATATTTATAATATAGTCTAGTAGCGTCCACAGGTGTTAAGTGGTTCTGTGTAGGCAGTAATAGGTATTGATACGGCATTTGACTTAGGCTTTGAAATAGTGCCGGTGTCATATCGTAATCTGCATCTATGTCTAAGAACAGCACATTACCTACTCCTACTACGCTCTTCCTATCTCGCTTACCATCTCTATATAAATATGGAGATACAGCGTGGAATAGTAAGTCAGGTATTAGCTCTGATAAACCATTAACCTCTTTTGGTTCGTAGTTATAGGTAGTACCCTTTCCATAGCAATACTTACTAGGGGAGGACATATAGCTACCCTTGTGTGAGCCTACAGGGCGGGTAGATACACTTAATGTCAATTTCATAATTTTTCCTTACAACTTGAAAATTTAATGCCTATTATAATAGGATAGACTTAAAAAGATATTAAATTTTAAAAACTCATTATATAGTGAAACTATTTTAATATCTATAACTACCTATTTCAAAATCTTTAATCTTGATAAAAATTAAGGAGAAATTAAGCTTATATCATTATAATATGTTATCACTTCACTTTTATTGATAAGATAAAAGTATGTATAGTGAAAATCATTTTCAAAGGATATACTATGAGTATAGCGGGATTAAACACAACAGAGGTAGCATCTTTACCCTATCTACTAGGTAAAGATGCAGAGGGTAAGAACAACAACTGGGGTAAAATGCCTGTAGGCACTTCATACAGCTTTATGTTAGCTAGATTGAAGCAAATGAGTAATGGGTATCAAGGACAGTCGTTTATAACATCAGAGGTACTATACTTACCTGATACTATAACTGATATTAGTATGGTAGCTTCACAGGCTCAACCTGTAACTATGCCACTTGTAAGTGTACTACAGAGAGCAGTTACTGATGACCACACTATGAAAGTAGGTAGTTGCTATAAGATTACATACTTAGGCAAAGTGAACGCCAAAGGTCAAGCAGTAAACTACGACAACTTCAAGATAGAGGCTTATAATAGTGCAGAGCTAGACAAGGCTTGTCAAGAGGCTTGGGTGGCTCACGGTCAAGAGCCTATTGATACAAGTATTGTATACAGTGTAACTAAAGATACAGTTAAAGGCGGAGACTTGTTAGTAGTGAATGGAGCAGTAGCTGGTACACCTGCACCTGCTCCTATACAAGCTCCACAGACTCCTGTAGCACCTGCACCTGCACCTGCACCTGCACCTGCACCTGCACCTGCACCTGCACCTGCACCTGCACCTGCACCTGCACCACAGGCTCCTGCACCACAGGCTCCTGTAGCACCTGCACCTGCACCTGCACCACAGGCTCCTGCACCACAGGCTCCTGTAGCACCTGCACCTGCACCTGCACCACAGGCTCCTGTAGCACCTGCACCAACAGGCGTTACACCGCCACCAATCAATATATAGGATACTCTGCCCTCTACGGAGGGTAGGTATATCCTATTTAAGGAGGATTTATGATGAAGATACGTCAAACTAACAAGTTAAAGAGTAAACTTATGAGTAAGATAAAGCAGAGACGACTTACAACTATATTACTAAGTCGTCCTGCAAAGATAAGACAACAGAGTATAGAGGATTATATGGAGTGGGTAACTATGATAGACGAGCCTAGTAGATGGCTCAATATCTTATATGATAACCTGCGACTACATAAAGACACACCTGATAGAGACAAGGCTTATATACGAAACGCCTTATCGCTATTAAGAGAAAGTTGGAATAAGGAACTACAAGATGAAACCAATACAATATAAATGGGGCAATCTAGAGGAGCTAGACATAGACCCCTCTAAGCCTCTATTCATAGATACAGAGACTTACAATAGCAGTAAACACTATAAAGGAGGGTTTTACGGTACGATTAGACTCCTACAACTTATGCAAAAGGGTTGGGATAGTGCCTTGCTATTCGATATGGACTATGGCGTGAATGCTAAAAAGTGGCACTTGGTAGAAGACTTATTCTTCAACTATCAAGTAATAGGGCAGAACTTAGCTTACGACTTCTCTACTCTACAGGAAGTGTTAGGAAACAGGCTTAGACGACTCAATCTTAATAACTATAGAGATACTCTTATCTATGCTAGAGAGTTACTACCTTTTCAAAAAGCAGAGAGTATGCAGGGTAGATACTCCCTAGATGACACTTACGCTACACTACTAGGGTATGACCCATACTGTGAAGCTAACGGTATAACTACTGATAAAAAGACTTTACAGAAGAGTAAGTGGAGTAGTATGCTGACAGAGGAGATGTGTAGGTATGCGGCGATAGATGTATTCTACCTACCTGAACTATGGGACGCTATGTTAGAGGTAGAACATGTAGCAAAAGCTTCGTGGACGGAGGAACTAATCAAAGCCTATGAGTGGAGAGTACACAATGCACACCTAGCCGTTGATATAGGCTTAGTTATGCAGTCGGTAGGCTTAGTGTTAGACCCTGAGGAAGCCTTGCCTTACTATAATAAATACATAGCTCAAAGAGATGACGCTTGGAAGAAGTTAAAAGAGTTTGGAGTGCCTGATAACTTCAACCCTACATCACCTAAGCAGGTTACAGAGTTTACAGGATTGCCATCAAGCGATAAGGTTACGCTCAAGTTCGCTATACATAGAGACGGTAATCAAATGGTACAAGCTATTATGGACTATAGACAAGGTAATAGTAGAGCCAATACTGTTAAGAAGTGGACGGAGTTGGTGCAAGACTATGGTAGAATATATGGACACTATCAACCTACTACTTCTACAGGTCGTTTTAGTAGTAGTCAAGAGAATATGCAAAATCAGCCAAGAGATAGTAAGTCTGTATTCAAAGCCCCTGATGGAGCTATCCTAATAGGCTTTGACTACGCTCAAATAGAGTTAAGGACTATGTGTGCCTTGACAGGAGATGAGCGTATGTATGACACATTCAAAAGCTTTGGCGATATACATCAGAATACTAAAGATATGTGTAATATAAGTGAAAGGTCAATAGCTAAGCAGGTGAACTTCGGTAACCTATATGGTATGGGAGTGCCTAAGTTCCAAGAGCTTCTCGTGAAAGATGATATTTACTTGCCTCAAGACGAATTAAGACATATCAAGGATAGGTTCTTAGCAACCTACAAGAGAATACCTGAATATCACGAACAAGGTGTAAGGAATACTAAGGCTATGCGACCTAACTTTTCACTACTAGGACACCCGTATTATAGTAAGTTCTTCAATCAGATGAACAATATGGCTAACCAAGCTAGTGGTACATCAGAGGTAGCTAAGATGTTTTTCTTCCTAGCTAATGAGGTAGGGCTAATAAGTGGACTAGCTACAGAGTTAGCAGTGCAGATACACGATAGTAATCTGTTCTACTACTATGGCGACCACAATCACGCAAATACTTATGCCTATGCTATAGGCTTATTGGCACAAAAAGCGTGGTTCACAGCCTTAGATATAGGGTATAGAATAGGCACTTCTAAGTATAGAGATATACCTATGCCTGTCGAGGTAGGTGTATCTACTCATTGGAAATCAGTAGATGACAACATAGTAGTAACTATGCAAGGATTAGAATACTACGAGAACCAGGCTGATATGAATAGGTGGCTACTTGACTTTAAGGAGCTTAATAAGAAGATGGTAAGAAAGGGTATGATGTGAAAAAGTGTAAGGTATGTAAGACAAAGCCTAGATTAAAAGATAGTAAACTATGTATAGATTGTAAAGATACAGTAGAAGCTATAAACAAAGTAATAGAGCCTACCGCAGAGGCTGGGCTAAAATATGACAACGATAAGTTACGATATGGACTTATACCGCCTGAAGCTGTTAAGGCTATGGCAGAGGTGCTAACCTTTGGTGCTAAGAAGTATAAGCCTAATAACTGGCAGTTAGTAGAAGACGCAGAGAGTAGATACCTAGATGCCCTATACAGACATTTAGAGGCTTATAGGGCAGGAGAGTATTTTGATAGTGAGAGTGGGTTATCACACTTATCTCACGCTATCACTAATGTAGGCTTCTTAATACACTTTGAAGAGGTGGCACGAGATGGTAAGTAAGATGATTACAGCCTTGCTTATACTACTTATAATAGGTAGTCTATGGGCTGGATATATAGTATATATAATGCAAAAGGAGAAAGATAATGATTAACTTCAATAGGACTAATACATACGGTGTATCAGACAAAGAGTATATAGAGCTAGTAGATAGGATAGATAGTAAACAACGAGCTACGGCAATAGTACGAGATAAAATAGTAATTGACTTATCACTACTAGAAGCTAGGTATTCAGAGGTTAGATTATTCTATAGAAACGGTGGCGAACAGCCTAGTTATCTACTACCTGAGAACCAACACCTGTCTATGTATCTAGTAGAGGAATTGCTAGGTACTATAGAAGCCCTTATACATAAAAAGCGGGTGCAACTTGACCGCTATAATAGATACTTGACAATTAGTAATTAATCCCACTATAAAAGAGCTATAATAGGGTAAATTTCAACCTTATTTATAGCTCCCTACCTTTTATTGTTTTAACTTTAGATGTAATTATAAAGGCTTTGAGAGTTTTATTATTAAATTTAAGGATAAATTAAGTTACCCCTGCTATAATATTTTTGTATAAATTTTTTAAGGAGTTAAAATGTATAGTCTATATACTAAAACGGTGCAAGACCTACATACACTTAGAGCGGGGCATAGAGCCTCTCTACTAAGTGTTGTAGTTAGAGTGGAGTGGGCGGAAACAGATACGACCACTATAACACAAGAGCAGAACGGTTATGTAGTATCCATAGGTAGAGATGTGCTACTACTATTAACAGAGTATAGTAATAAGCGTAAACTGCCTATGAAGTTTGAAAGTAACGCTTCACTATTATACCGATGTTGTTCGGCAGTAGAGGTTAAGAGGGTAGCTCTCAACCAGGAGAGTAGATACGAGGTAAACAATATGTTTGCTATATCGTATGAGCGAAACGGTGTATATTACGATATGTTAAAAGCCTTGTATGTGGCTAAATACGGGAGGAAGTAATGGAAACATTTGCAGATAAGCCAGTCATAGACCCTGCATTAATGGGTAACGATGAGGCAAGTAACAGTGTAACTAAGAGAGTAGGCGGTAAGTTAGTTCTACGACCTAGTAGTATAGCAAGTCATTGCCCTTACTCATACGCTCAAAACGCCATACTAGGCTTAAAGAGTAAACCTAGTGGAGCAAGTGCAGGTGGTACAGCATATCACTACGCACTAGAGCTAGGATACGAGCATAAGATAAAGACAGGTCAAGTGCCTAGTGTAAACGATATAGTAGAGATAGGAGTACTTAACTGGAAGAAAGCTCAAGAGGTACAACCTCTTCACTATTCAGTTAGGGATAACCCTGATAAGATGACCGACGACATAGCTAAAGGATTGGCTACTTATCACCCTACATATAATAGGGTAATACCTATCGCAACAGAGACAAGGCTTAGTGTTCAACTACCAAAGCCTAGTTCAGTATATAGTGAGATAAGCGGTAGTATTGACCTATTAGCTAAAGGTACAATGATTAAGCCTAAATTAGGAGGTGGCACGGAAACTATAGAGGGTGTAGAGATAATAGACCACAAGTTCACTACTAAGAAAGCTACTACTAACAAGTATAGACTACAGGCAGGACTTTATACAGTTATGGCAGAGAGTAACGGTATAACGGTTACTGGGTCGGTGCTACATAATATGGTAAGGTCAGAGCAGTTAAAGACTAAGACAAACCCTACTAGGTTAGAATTAGTGCGTCCTGATTGGAACGATGAGACTAAGCAGGTATTGAGGGCTAAGTTAAACGAGTTCATAGATAGGGCGGAGTTAGTAACATTCCTTACCGATGAGTTGTCTATAGAACCTGCTGACGCAGTAAAAGTAGTATATCCAACTACGACACCTGAAGCGTCTTTCCTATGCTCTGACTTATGGTGTGGCTGGTGGGCAAATTGCACCTTGAACAACAGAGAGGCAATGCCTAACCTAAACCTACTAGACCTAATCAACAAGTATAAAAATAGTAGAGGAGGTATGTGATGAAAGAGGAGGCGATAGTAGTAGCCTGTTACGGACTACTAAGTAAAGAGTTAGAAGAGTATATAAAGAGGTTAGATATGGATATACATCAACTAACCCCTGAAGACCAACCTATACCTATAAGAGCCTTGCGTATGCTACAGAAACTAGAACGGCAACTAGCCTCTGTAGAGAGTAGTGGTGAACTACCTGCTATAGAAAGCCTTATCAATGACAGCATAGAAAAAGTAAACGAAGAAATGGGTATACTAGAGCATATACACGCTATAGTAGGCTTATCTATGCTAAGTAGGTATAAAGAGGAGTGGAAAGGTAAAAAGTATGCTATAGGTATCTCGTGGGATGATGTCAATGAACTATACAACGGTATAGAGAGGGAGTATATGAAGGAAGGAGAAGATATACGACAATATATACTCAATAGTCAAGAGTTAGCAGATAAACTATATGAGGAGTTATTAAATGGCACGGATAAGAAGTAAGAAGGTATTAGCTAAGATACAGAAGCAAAAAGATGATAGAGTGAACGCTCTACAGTTCCTAAAAGACACAGCGAACATCACAATACCTGTAGAGAAACGTGCTACTCGACCTAAGCCTCGTGTAGACCCTTATACTGAAAGAGGGGTTAGTAGAAAAGAGGCTTTAAAGGTGCTTATACGTGAGAACAATCCTAAGTATATAATGGTGCGATACGCACCTAGATTACTTGTAGGGCGTCCTGACCCCTACGCCTTGTATATGAGAAATGGGGAAGTTACTCCTGTATATTTAAAAGATATGACAGTGTGGTCAGAACAGTTGATTATACACGATTTAGAGAACGCTACTTGGGTAGTTAAAGAGGTTAGAGAGGTACAAGATAACTTAAATCTCACTACCGCTACCGCAGTAGAGAACCTAGACCGTATGGGTGGCTATATATCAAAAGTCAGGTATGTATTAAATACTAAATTTACCTATATGATAGCAAAAAGAAACAGTAAAGGAGAAGTAGAGAAATGATAGGAAAGAATATAACACAGCCTAGTTTAGAGCGATTTTGTAGACTATGCTACGAGCTTAGTCTACTAGGTACTCCCGCAGATGTTAAGAAGAGAGTAGCAGAAGAGATAATGGAAGATATAGGAGTGAAAGAGATACTTAACTTAATGTATAACCCTCTTATAAAGTTCAATATCAAGATACCACACGATGAGATAACAGTGGACTACAGCCATATGCTTAATGAAACGGGTAATGCAGAAGAGTTTGTATACATACTTAATAAGCTCTACTATAAAAGGGTAAGAAATAGGCAGGATAGGATTAATATGGTATGGCAGTATATACGAACCTATGGCTACCATATGGTGCTAATGATACGGAAAAACCTTGATTTAGGCTTCGCCCAGAAGTCGGCACAAGATTTGGGTATTATAGACGCACATAGCCCTCAAAAGGGTGTAGTGTTGAAAGATGTAGATGATATATCCTACCCTACTATTGCAGAGTATAAGTATAATGGTAGCAGGTTGAGCATATCGCATAGCTCTACGACTGGACGGGTAGTATGTAAACTACGACAGGGTAATGTAATACGCATACCATTGTTAGAGGACGCTATACTAGCCAATGCTAGGTTTTGGGGCGGTAAAACACTAGACGGCGAGTTAGTTAGAGTAGTCTCTACTAACGCCTTGCGGATACAGGGAGGTATAACTGAAGAGGATAGGATAGAGCTTAGTGGTCGTATAACATCAGCTACAAGTAAGAATACGCCTATGAAGATGGAGGGATTTCACTTTGTAGTTTACGATATACTAGAGACTGAAAACTTTGTTAAAGCTATACCTACTGATACAGAGTATAGTGTAAGACGGTCAGACTTAGAATTACGGTTAGCACAGAGTAGTGAGGGCTTTAACAAGCTTATAAGCCTTAGTAGAGCTTGGCTTATAAATAACCCTGATGAGTTGGCACGACTTATGAAGCTTATAGAAAACATAGGCGGAGAGGGAGTAATGATTAAGCACCCACGAAGCACCTATGACTATAGGAAGAACAAACAGTGGCATAAGCTAAAACATATGAAAGAGGCAGACTTCAAGATAGTAGGCTTTAAACAACATAGTAGGCGTAGTGATTGGATAGGTAGTCTTGAGTGTGTAGCACAAATAGACGGGGAGTGGGTAAGAGTTATGGTAGGTAGTGGACTAAACGATACTGATAGGCATATCAGCTTCTTTGAGAACTACTTAAATAAGATAGTTATGATTACCTATATGGATATGGTACAGAGTAACGGCGCTTGGTCGGTAACTAATCCGCGTATCGTTAAAGATAAGCCTAGTAGGTCGTTAATAGAGGTATTACGACCAGACGGTAACAATATAAACTATTAGGAGTAGATATGAAAGTGACACTAGTAAATAGCACCCCATTAGTAGTGTGTAGCGAGGCTATTCGCACTGCGTGGCAAAGTTTCGACAAGAGCGATAACGGGGGTAAGGCAGACAAAGCCTTGATTGACAGGGTAGGTAACAAGTTTAAGCATAGCTCTACCCTTGAACACCTAGTATATTGGTTTGATATAAGAGGTATATCGAGAGCAGTATTGCAGGAGTTAGCACGGCATAGAATGGCGAGTTTAACTGTTAAATCAACACGGTATACGCTCAAAGAGATTAAAAGTGAAGAGAGTTTCCATCTTAGAGATGGAGCTATAAGAGCAAGTAAGTACCTTGTACGGACAGGTAATGGTGATGTGGATATAGCTAATAGATACCAGTTAGAGAAGCTTAGGCGACTACTATTAAAGGGAGGATCTAACGATATAGCTAAGTATATGATACCCGAAGCCTACAAGACTAGCTTACGGTGGACTGTAAATGCTAGGTCATTGCAGAACTTCCTAAGCCTCCGTAGTGATAAATCGGCACTATGGGAGATACAGCAACTAGCTAAGGCGGTATATTATGCTATACCTGACGACCAGAAGTATATATTTGATGATATAATAGGAGTAACAGATGATTGAGTTAAAGATAGTACAGCTAAAGGCTAATTTAAGAGATATGGGTATGTATAGAGCAGTCAATATGACTGTAGAACACTATGAGGAGGCAGTCAAGCGAGATTTAACAAGACAGTTAGCTATGCACATATACGATAGTGGGGTAGGACTCACTACAGAGGTTACTGACTCCCCATTACCTAACAAAGAGGTAAGATTAGAGGGTGCGTGGATAGACCGTATGACAGCTACTAAGATACTACAACTACACAAAGAGGTAGAGCAGTTAAGAGAGTTTATATCAAGATTGACGGGTAATACCTATCCAAATTGGTAAAGCTTCATAAAACTTTACCTTTTTGGGTAAGGTTTTGGTATTACCTCCCTTTAGTTTGTTAAAATTTACCCCCTTACAGAGCTTAATTTTGGCTTAAATATCTCTAAATATTCTCCAGAATGTAATCTCAATCTTAAAACCTTGAATTTTTAATATTGTAACTTGGTATATATACATATACATATACACACGGGTATATACATCTAATAGCGGTTTGCCTCTCCATAAACTAATTACAAAAGTTAAGCCTATATTAAGCCTATATTAAGGAGATATTAAGGCTATTACGATATATTGGTTACTCATAGGCAGGATATCCGCTTAATATGTATAGTGGCTATACAGTGTGGCGGTAGTAGTGCCAATTCAATATAAAGGATATGTAATGTATATAGCATTAGATATAGATAACGGCTATGCAGAGATAGAGGTGTATAACACTAATCTACCCTTAGACTTACTAGAGAGGGTAGAGCAGATGGTTATATTAGATACATACCATACAGGACAACTCCCAGCTATAGAGTTGTTTTTGGAGTTAGTCGAGGGATTAGGCGGTAGTATAGAGTTCGTAGGGCTACTTCAAGATGTAGATTGCATAGTAGAGAAGTCTTATATAGCTTGTTATAAGGAGGAGTACTAATGAGTATAGCAGGTATAACCACAACAAAGGTGCAACCTAACAAGGTAGCAAGTAGTGAGGTAGAAGAGCAAGAGATAGTAGCTGATATGTATAAACGACCTATAACAGGTCAAGAGGTAGTAGAGGTGCTAAGCCTCTATTACAAATACTTAGGCTTCACTATACAGCTAGAGTGGAATACTATGACCTTGCATAAAGGGGGTAGTAAGGTAGGAGTATGGGATATAGACCCTACACTATGGCAAGAGAGTAAGGAATACATACCTAAATGGGCACTGCTACACTTCCTCACTCAACGGGTGGATATAGAGCTAGAAGAGATGGGGTATGAACTACCTAAGTTCCGATGGCGACCACACCAAATAGGCGAGGGTAGGCGGTTATGGGCTATCGTCAAGGCTAACGGTTGGGGCTTAGTAAGACATATGCCACGAACTGGTAAAACAGGGACGGTGCTATATGCTATGGAGCATAGTGACAAAGCCTTGGATATATTGATAGTGACAACTAAGAACGGTGTTAAGGGTGTAGCGGGGTCAAGAGGCGGTTGGATAGGCTTTATAGAGTTAGCCCAGTCAAGTGGCTGGTTGGTAAGACACAGTTACACACTATCTACACCGCATAGAGTTAAGAAACATATAGAACGGGTAGAGGGCGGTAAGCCATTTAGTATATGTGTTATAGATGAGAGTCATAAGATATACAGTGAACCAAAGCCTAAGCCTAGTTCATTATGGTTAGATATGAGACGAGTTACAAGTCAATCGCCTTGTATATTCGTTACAGCTACTCCACACGCACAGAGTATCAATCAGCTATATTGGCAGTTAGTATTGTGCTTGTATAACCCGTTCCTGAAAGAGGGTATTAAGTCATTCGAGGACTACTTTATGAGATATGGTAAGCCTTATACACAAATACTTGGTAACGGGGTAGCTATACCAAAGTATGACAAAGGTGATGTAGAGGCGGTGTATAGGTTAGTTAATGGGTGTATATTATCGTTATCGCAAGAGGATGTAGGCTTTGATGAGTCGTTGTTGCCTATAGATGTTAAGCGGTATGTAGAGATAGGCGGGGTAACCAAAGCCTTGATGGAGGAGTATGCTAAGAAAGAGATGATAGTGATTAATGGTGTTACGGTGCACTCAATGAATAGTAGTGATATACCGATGAGGTTACATCAGCTAGAGGGCGGTACTTTAAAGTATGTAGATGTATTCAGCACCCTTGATGAGAGTGGTGTACGGATAAGGGGTATAAAGCCTAAGCAGTACGATTGGTTTATAGGGCTTGATAAGATACAGTACATACTAGACACTTGGGGAGATAGCGAAGACTTAGTTATTATGTATCACTATGTAAACGAGGGTAAGCTATTGCGGAAGCACTTTAAAAAGGCTAAGGTGTACCAGGGCAAGACACATAGCGAGGCTATTGATTTGTGGCAGTATAAGACTATGGTAATATATAGTATGGACTACAGTGTAGCTACCTATGTTCAAAGGAGAGATAGGCAAGTACACTTGACTAATAGGGTAGAGCCTATAGAGGTATATTATTTACTAGTTAGAGGGGGTATATCAGAAGAGATATATGAGAGTGTAGTAGAGAAGGGTGAGGACTATACCTATAAATACTATAGGTAGAGAGTAAGGAGTAGTAGGTAGGTAGGTTATAGGTATGTAGTACCTACCAACTTAGAAACCTTGAAAATCGTATATTGCTTGTAGGTGTGTAGGAGTATATAGTAAATAAGATAGTGAGTTAAACTATTTTAATTAATGTCTTGATGTAACTATGAGTAACAATATAGCTATATAGTGGTATTATTTTTCAATATGTAGAGATTTTAAGTTTCTTATAAGATTAAGTTGCTATTTATATACATTAATAAGATAAGTTTTAACCATTGGTAGCTATTTAAAAGCCTTGTTAATATATACTTCTATAATATACATAGTATGAGATAGCCATCTATCCATAATTTTTGATAAGATGTAGCCATCTATCCATAATTTTTGATAAGATGTAGCCATCTATCCATAAATTTTGATAAGATGTAGCCATCTATCCATAAATTTTGATAAGATGTAGCCATCTTAAGAAGTTTTTAAGCTAACTACTGATAATATGTAGACAAGCTTTAGGAGTTGCGATACTCCTAAGGGTGGATATTATAGGGCGGTGGTCGTAAAGACTTAACAAGTTAAATTTTTAAAAAGGATATATTATGATGAATACAGACATACCAACAGTACCAACAGTTCCAACAGCTCCAGCGGTTGAGGGAGTAGCTCCAGCGGTTGAGGGAGTAGCTCCAGCGGTTAGTGATGATACAGCAAAGAGTAAGAGGCTGTCAAAGACGGCTAAATGGGAGCAAATAGAAACTGAGGTCAAGGCTATTTTGGCTAATGAACAACTAAAAGCCTTTCCAAATGTTCAATCATTGATTGATAAGGTGATAGAGTTTTATAAGCCAAAGAGTGGAGGCGGTCAAGACAAAGACTGGTCAAGACGGGTTGAAACGGCTTTAGGAGAGTTAGTAGCTAAAGAGTGCTATCTTACAAAACTTTGGTATAAAGTGGACGATAAAAATCCAAAGCAAAGTGCTATGTCAAAGGGTAAGTATGTAACTAAAAAGTTGCTACAGGTAATTAGAGAAGCAGAAGAAAAAGCCCAGACTGAAGCCTTTAGTTTAATGCAACAAGGACAATGTATTACAGATAGTAATAAATTGACTTTAATAAATCCGAATAGCAAGGAGCTTGACAAGTTCAATGCAGTAACAGCATTGTATCCAGATGAGGTGGCTAAAGTAGCTCAAGATTATTCATCTGAGGGGCTTTATCTTGGAGCTAGTCAGTCAGAAGCGGTTCAGAGCTTGGCTAATATGGGTATATCGGATACTAAAATATCTGATTAAGCCTTAAAAGCTTGGCTAATATGAATATATAGGGAGTTATTATAGCTCCCTATACTACTATACTACTATACTACTATACTACTATACTACTATACTACTATACTACTATACTACTATACTACTATATGTTACCATACTACACTATATACTACTATATACTACTATATAATTACAATTTAGCTTATATACTTGACAATTAAAAAGCCTTTTGTGATATACTTACTATTGAAATACAAATTTAAGGAGTTTAATAATGACTTGGTTAGAGAAATTAGATTTTATAATTGAGAATTTAGCAATTATTGAGGATAAAGCGGTTAAAGATTACTTTATAAGCCTTAGCAACTGGGCTTTGGATAATAAGGGGATATCTATAACCGACGATGAGATACTAGATTTTATATCGCATTGGTATAATATGGTTAAAAAGGGTGCGGTAAGTAGTGAGGTAGATGATAAAGCTAAGAAGTTAGCTAGACAACTAGCGATTGATGTAAATACATATTTAGACTTTATAGGTCAAGAAACATATAAATATAAAGATACAACCACTTTACCGGACGATAGAGTGGTTAATTGGTCTATCGATTTGGGTAGAGAGAGTTACACTTTTAAGTTTCTTGATAGGGTTGTTAATAAGCCTTATTTATCAATGTCGGTCGATGAAGTTAAAGGTATTTATAATCGGTTAAGAGTAGCGATTGTCTATGAGTTACGATTTATCAATCTTGATTTAATAGTCAAGGACTTTTAGCGATTTAGTAGTTTTAGTAGTTTAGGAGGGTAGCTCTACCCTCTTTTTAGCTTTGGCGGTTTACTTCTTTTTACGATTTATCAATCTTGATTTAATAGTCAAGGACTTTTAGCGATTTAGTAGTTTTAGTAGTTTAGGAGGGTAGCT
>JAVCKW010431071.1:0-16316 GCA_034780715.1 Peltospira delicata | reverse complement strand
CTTGTGACCACTCTCTAACTGACTTCCTCCTCTATGGGCACCTCGTACTTCTTGAGGATGCTGAACTGTGTGTGTTTTATAAAACTTGTGACGACTCTCTAACTCTCTAACTGACCTCCTCTCTGTGTGTTTAATAAAACTTGTGACCACTCTCTAACTGACTTCCTCCTCTATGGGCACCTCGTACTTCTTGAGGATGCTGAACTGTGTGTGTTTAATAAAATCTGTGACCACTCTAACTCTCTAACTGACCTCCTCCTCTATGGGCACCTCATACTTCTCGAGGATGCTGAACTGTTTGTGTTTAATAAAACCTGTAACCACTCTCTAACTCTCTAACTGACCTCCTCCTCTATGGGCACCTCGTACTTCTCGAGGATGCTGAACTGCTCGTTGAGAGGCAGGAACTTGGCCTCGATGTCCGACTGATCCGAGTGCAGCTTCTCCCACAGCTTCAGGCTCTCACCTAGCTCGTCCAGCGTCTGTGGGGGCTGGCTCACTCTGAAACGAGGGGGGAAGGGGGGTATTATGTTTTGATTCTAAGTCTTGACACAGGAATTACAAATTTTTTCATTTTTGTAATGAGTTAGGTCATTTTAAAGATTTTTTCCCCATGCAGTTATTGTTAATATTGTTTTAATTATTTAATTACTTAATCTGATCTTTTATATGTAAATGTTCCTCTTTTCAGAAATAATTAATCAATTTTAATGATAATGATGATGATATCATCATCGTCATCATCATTTCCTATGTTCCATTATCATCAACTATTCCTATTTTCTATTACTATGATAATTATTTTCCATGATCATCATCATCACTTCCAATTTTATTATTTTATTAATTATTTTTATCACCAACTCCAATTTTAAACCCAAATTTTCCCCATGCAGCTATTGTTAATGTTGTTTTTAGTTTTTAATTACTTAATCTGATCTTTGATGTGTAAATTTTCCTCTTTTCAGAAATAATTAATCAATTTGAATGATGGTGATTATCATCTTCGTCATCATCATTTCCTACATTCCATTATCATCAACAATTTCAATTTTCTATTACTACGATCATCATTTTCCATCATCATCACTGTCACTTCCAATTTTATTATTAATTTTTATCACCACTCCAATTTTAAACACAAATCCCTGTGTGTGACTCACTTCTCTCCGTTCTCCTTGAGGAAGTTGTAGAGCTCCTTGAGCTTGGTGGTGGCGATCTCTCTCAGCAGCGTGGTGAACTTGTTCTGCCACTCCTGGCAGTGTGCGAGGATCGACTGTTTCAGTGGCGAGCAGTCCAGCAGCACGAACTGGATGTTGAGGATCGTCTCCTGGGTCTGCACGTTGTTCGCCACCTCGTCGTACCTGCACACAAATATTGTTAATTATGTACCATAAAAAACATTTCTTAAATTTACTTTAAAAAAAAAAAATTGGGACAACCAAAAATATTTTAAAAAACAATAATAATAATAATAATATAAAATAAAAAAGTATTTTTAAAAACATAAATAAATGAAAAATAAATGAAAAGAATAAATAAATAAATAAATAAATAAATAAATAAATAAATAAATAAATAAATAAATAAATAAATAAATATATATATTTTTTTTTTTTTAAATAGTACCTAACGTTACCACAGTGAAAAGTGGATTGGGAAATAACAGGTGTGTCGTTGGAATGCCACAAGTGACAAGCACCTGTCGCAGTTGGGAAGTCTATGGCCGAGATGTCAAAGTGGACAGCGAAAGAATTTGAGTGGAGATAAGGGAGATGCAATTCGCAATTCAAGGGAGAAAAAAGAAAAGGAGGCATAGGAATAAAACAAAACAAAAAAACAAACATGACTCATTGTTACTGTACTACATCCTTTTAACTTTTAATATGGTACATACAATCCATTCCATGAAAACCTAAACTGAAATACAAATTATAAAGCCATAAAACTAAAGCCCCACTATCACGTTTATATACAATTTCAACACATACCTGGCAATGTCGGCATCAAACGACGACACCTGCGGGTTGAGTTTCTTGTATCTGCGGATGAACGCGTCTTTCTGGATCTCCCAGATCTCGCGGTAGTTGTCCCAGATGGCCAGATAGGACTGCAGGTTCTGGGCGTTGGACTTCATCCCCGCGTCAATCACAGACTGGATCTTGGTGATCTCCTCGTCATGCGATATCACCTCATGGATTGCCTGCAGTGAGTGGAAATGTAAATGTAATAGGGAGGTATGTATAAGAAGAGATGGATAGATGGATGGATAGATGGTTTGATTAATAGATGGATGGCTGGATTACAAGGATAGATGGTTGCTCTAATAGATAAATGTGTAACTGGACAGATAGATAAATGGTTTAATGGATGGTTAGACTAAAATATGAATGTGTAAATGGACAGATAGATGGATGGTTAGACCACAAGTTGGATAGTTGCTCTAATGGATGAAAGTGTAAATGGACAGATAGAAGGATGGATTGATGGATGGCTTAATAGATGGATGGTTAGACAAAGATGGATGGTTGCTCTAAAGGATGGATGGATGAACACATGGTTGGATTAATATATGGATGGATTAATAGTTGGATGGTTGCTCTAAGGGATGGATGGATGAACAGATGATAAGATTAATAGATGGATGGTTTGACTAAAAGATGGAAGGTTGCTCTAATGGATGGATGGATGAACACATGGTTGGATTAATAGATGGATGGATTAATAGTTGGATGGTTGCTCTAAGGGATGGATGGATGAACAGATGATAAGATTAATAGATGGATGGTTTGACTAAAAGATGGATGGTTGCTCTAATGCATGGATGGATGAACACATGGTTGGATTAATAGATGGATGGTTAGACAAAAAGATGAATGGTGGCTCTAATGGATGGATGATTGGACAAATGGATTAATGGATGGATGGACTAATATATGGATATATGGATGGCATATGGATATTTTCTGATCAGATAGATAGAAGGATGAACTGATTGGTGGGTGAGTGGATATATGGATGGATGGATGGTTGAATAGATGGGAGAATGAATGTTTGGACAGATAAACTATATCTTCTATGTTTCGAAGTGCTTTAAAGATTTGTTATTATAATTTTTATGTGCTTAGGTTTCCATGTTTGTTGAATGGAATTAAAGTGTTAAATGCATAGATTAATAAGAATGTAAATTGAACCATTTTGTAAAATGATTTAATCCCTTATTTAGTTGATATTGCATGCTCTAATATATTAATCCATCCTTATTACTGAATCTTCCAATATATATATTCATTTACCAGTTCATTTCAAATTTGTTTTACCACTTAATATGTTAACCAAATTAAAATGAATACACAAATGCACACATCGTACTGGAATACTCACAGATTTCTTAGACTTCCTCAGTGACATCAACTCATCCGGCAACCTCCTGATTCCAGAAATGGCCTCTGTCAGTTTCCTTTTCATGTTGCTCATGATTGTCGCAAGCTGCTGCAGGGTGGGAGCAAACTCAACCTGGATTTTCAAAATAATAATTATGGAATTAAAAAATTCTAATTATAGAAAACTATTACAGAAAACTATTGCTAGAAAATGAACAACATTTTTATTCAAGTGTTGAAATAGGATGTTAAAATACTACCAATAAATATTTTTCAATGCAGAAAGAATGCTATATTGTTTTGTTTTATTTTTTGCCTTTGTGTTGTAATTTTTTCATAGTTTAGAATGCTAGCAGTGAACTGTTGTTTTAATTTTCCTTCCAACTATGTTAAACCCATGTTTTACTATGGACATGAGTTGCTTTTTTAATTGTGACAGCAGTTAAACTTAAAAATACAAATTTTAATTCACCTAACAGCATTTAAAATTTAAATAATTTTCAAAACCTAATTCACCTAACAGCATTTAAAATCAAATCTAATTCACCTAACAGCATTTAAAATTAAAATAATTCTCAATAAATATTAGTATTTAAATTATAAATAATTTTCAAAATCTAATTCACTTAAAAGCATTTAAAATTAAATCTAATTCGCCTAACAGCATTTAAAAAAATAATTCAAAACCGAACTCACCTTCTCTCTCTCGAGAATGACTCTGACCCTAAAGAGGGGGTTGGGCAGGGACTTTCCGTCCCCGTTGATGGCTTTGGACAGCTCCTGCAGGGACCACTTGACATTGAGTCGGAACGCCTCCTCCACCATGCGGTCCATCTTCTCCGTGTAGCGGTGCCACGACTGCTGAACCTGCGAGAACAAACCAGAAATACTTAATGCTAAAATATATATTGGGGAGAGAGAGAGAGAGAGGGGAAGAGAGAGAGAGAGAGAGAGAGAGAGAGAGAGAGAAGATCCCAGTAAAATTCAGTGCTAAAAATATATTAGGGTAGAGAGAGAGAGGGAAATAACCAGAAATATTCAGTGCTAAAATATAACAGGGGTTTAAGTAGAAGAGCAATAAAGTGAGAGACAGACAGTGAGAGAGAGAGAGAGAGAGAGGGAGAGAGGGAGAGAGAGAGAGATAGAGAGATAGAGAGAGAGAGAGAGAGAGAGAGAGAGAGAGAGAGAGAGAAAGATAGAAAAGAAACCAGAAATATTCAGTGCTAAATATCAGGGTTTGAGTAGAGGAGCAAGCAATAAAGAGAGAGAAAGAGAGAGAAGAAACCAGAAATATTCAGTGCTAAAATATAACGGGGGTTTAAGTAGAAGAGCAATAAAGTGAGTGAGAGAGAGACAGTGAAAAAGAGAGAAAGAGAGAGCAAGAGGAAGTGTGAGAGCGAGAGAGAGAAAGAATTATTATTTTTTATCTTAGAAACATTTGCAGTAAAGTGTTTTGTAATGAGACTGAGTGTGAACTACAAATACCTGGTCGAGTCGATCGTTCTTGAAGACCTCGTGAGTCTGCTTCATGGTCATGATGATTTCGTAGTGGATCGTCTTCAGTCTCTCCGCAATGTTCTCTCTCCACTTGGCCTGCAACAGAAAACAGTTTTAAAACTAACAGTGCCAATCATTGATAAAACAGATTTGACAGACAAGCCAGGGATAAAGGGACAACAATGATGATGATGATGATGTTGATGAAGATAATGACTAATGACAACAACAACAACAACAATAACAATAATAATAATAATAATCCATATAGTACAGTAGTAGTTACATTCTTTCTCTCTCTCTTTCTCTCTCTCTTTTTATCTCTCTCATCTCTTTCTCTCTCTATCCCTCGAAGTTTTCTGTCTATTAATTTCTCTTCTTTGTTTCAATGTCACATTTTACACCTCTCCTTTCAAATTATAGGTACATAATTCCATTGATTTTTACAGACCTAAATTATCTAATTTAATAATTACCTTGTTATTTTAACTTGAACAAAATATTTACCTGATCTTCCCTAAACTCAAGGTTTTCGTAAATCTTCCTTCTGTCAATCTCTTTCTCTCTCTCTCTCTCTTTCTCTTTCTCTCTCTCTCTCAATATTAAAATCTCAAACTTCAACATTTACCTGATCTTCCTCAAACTCAAGGTTATCGTAAATCTTCCTGCTGTCAATCTCTCTCTCTCCCCCCATCTCTCTCTCTCTCTCTCTCTCTTTCTCTCTCTCTCAAAATCTCAAACTTCAACAAAACATTTACCTGATCTTCCTCAAACTCAAGGTTTTCATAAATCTTCCTGGTGTCAATGTTCACAAGCAGAGTCTCGCTAATCTTGACACAGTGTTTGGATATCTGCATGTTGGCACTCTTGTAATCGTCCACAGTGGCCTGAGTCTTGCTGGCGTGCAGTCGGCACTCAGCTATGAAATAGTCCGAGATGTTCTTCGATGCCCACGTCAACTTGGTCAAGCCTGGGTGAATCTTTTTGTCGAGGAATTTGATTCTTTCCGTGAACAGTCCTCTCTCTTCCAGAGACAGAGCAGCAATGATTCTGCAAAACATTATTTAAAAGTCAATGAATAAAAATTAATAATATAGATGATAGCAATATCAATTCTCTCTCTCTCTGCCAAAGACAAACAAATGATAATTCTGCAAATAATTATTTCAATAATGAATTAAAAAAAATTATAATATTGATGATTGCAATTTCTCATTAATATTCAATAAAAGTTATAGTTTCTGTTTTAAATCTTCAAAAATAGTTTCTTATTTATATATTACAAAATCTAAGTTGAAATAAAAACATAACGTCATTGTTAATTTATTAATTTTTACATGTTCTCTCAGGTTTCTTGGGTCTTCCAAATTAAACTGTAGTATGAAATATGTAAGACTCTTTGCCTATATCTGATGGCATATTAAAAATCACATTCCAATAAATTAAAAAAAGATAACATAATCTCTTGTTGAGAAATTCAATGTAAGTGACAAACAATAAAACCAGAATTTTTTTAGATCTTTCCTGTGGCAATTCCTTTGTATATATTAACACGCCATGTGCTAATATTATGAATTATCCTCATTTTACCTGTTGTAATCTCTGACCACCAGCAGGACGTGTTCTCTGAGGTTTCTCAGGTCTTCTCTCTTGGAGTACACGTCAGCCGCGTAGTGTGTGATTTCAAACATCAGTCTCTCCCAGTAGTGTATCTCCTGGAACATCTTCAGCAGGTTTCTGTGCAAATATAGAGAAAATACACATATGTGGAATCAAATACAGAGAAAATATACATATAATTATTTGGAATCAGATACAATGTATATGATCATTAATTTTCATCACATTAAAAGCAGTTCTTCGAAACATTTTAAAACAGCAAATCACATTTTACATGGCATATTTTACATGGCATTCACATAGGCAAAATAGTACATACAAGAATTTTGCTAAACTAAGCACATTTTCAAATCTGAAAAACATCTGCCTTTTTTTTTTCTGAAACAGTTTTCTTTCTTCGTAACCTTTTTACCAAATGGGTCTATACTATTATTTCTCAACGTCAGAATTTTAAAACTCCTTTTATTTATGTTTTACTAGTATTATTCTGTAAATGCCTTTTAACAGTATATTGTTGGTCAAACTTAATATAAAAATGAAATGCAATAAACTCATTTCAGTCTAGTATGTGAAATCCAGATTGGTTCATAAGCCAGCATGACACATATAAATAGCAAATAGTCGGTCCAAAATATATCACAGGGGTGCATAAATAAATAAATAATGTTTCACTTGTTCGCGTGACCAGAACTAACTAAAAGTTACTATCTTGCCACTGGCACTGGCATTTTTTTACTTGTCCATCTGAATTTTTTACTCGTATTTATTGAGTGAGTGAATACTTTCTACACACCTGTATATTTGTTTTAAAATGTAAGCAATTAAATGATGACAGCGACTTACCGATTGAAGTTGATGTCCAGCATGGGTGGCCTTGTGGTGCTTCTACACATGAGTGGAGCCTCCAGCTGTCTCTGAGACTCCTGCCAAGCAATTAGAAACAACCATTACACCACGTGAAAACATACGTGATTAAAGCACACCCTCTGCTTTATTGAAAATTCTTTCACTCTCCCTCTTTCTCTTCTCTAACCTAATTTTGTTTGTTTGTTTGTTATTAGGATTTTTTATGTGTGTGTGTTTTTTTTGGTGTTTTTTGTGTGTGGTTTTTTATGGGAGGGTTGTTAGACATGTTCATAGTTGTTATTGTTGTTTGGGGTGTGGGGTTTTTGTGTTTCTTTTTAGGGTGGTGGTTGTTTGTTGTGGATTTTCTCATTATCAGTACTTTTGCATTTTAACTTAATCCATGTTATTATAAGAAAGCTGCTTAAAAACAGTCCAGTTAAATTATCTGTTGTTAAACATAGATTAAAAAACCAAAAACAAGAGAGAAAAAAAAACACCCTTAAAAAATAAATAAATAAATAAACAAAAACCAAAATCCTTTCCATGTCCTCTTACCCAAACCCAAAGCAAAGGTACCACAACATCATAAGAAATGTATTCTATTATTTAAAGCATTCAAAGAAATTGTTCAATAAATCTGTAGATTAATCAAACGAATAATAATAATAAAACACCAATCTGTTTTAAATTTTAAAAAATATTACTTTGTTAAATTTTATTCCACTGTTAAATTTGTTCTGCAACAACTTAAAATATACTCAATAGTAAAATGTGAAGCATAAATTAAAACAATCTGTATACATCATACAAGCTCTTGGCCAAAGAAATGGTTACTTCTTTATAGAATTATAATATTAAATCCTGCCAGGGTCCTTTTATAAATACAATATGTCCACACGATGAACTGCAATATTTCTAATTTAATAATTTTCAAAAGCAAATACCTAATGACTAACAGTTGAATATGTTTTAAAATTTAAAATATCCTTATTTTCTTTTTCCAGAAATCAGATATTCTAATTTGGTGTCAAATTGTATTCAATTAAACTGCAACTAATAGAAGAAACAAAATTAGATAATGCCCCAGGAAAAAACCTGAAGAAACAAAAAACCTTAATAAAAATTAAAACAGTAACTTAGTTTATCCTGTTTTTTTTTTTTTAAATAAAGAACTTTAAAATAATGCTCTGCTTAAAACAGTTTAGTTATTTAAACAACTATTGACTTTAGTGTTGTAAATAGTAAACAATACATGAAGAATAATTTTACCATATCAAGAGAGAGAGAAACACAGAGAGACAGACAGAGAGAGACAGAGAAACAGACAGAGACAGAGAGCCAGAGAGATACAGAGAGACACATAGAGAAAGAGATGGAGGGAGGGAGGGAGGGAGGGAGGGAGAGACAGTGTGTGTGACAGCTCATTTCACCTCCCCAGGCAGGATAGATCTGTCAACTAACTGCACGATACTCTCCAGCTCTGGACAAAGGAGGGCTACATAATTCAAAATGTATTATAAAAAAGAGAAATATAACAGCAATGCGCTACTCACTTTTTCCACTGTCTGGTTCCATTCGTAGAATGTTTTGCGGATGTACTCGTCCAAGGCGATACAGAGATGCTGGTACTGTGTTCTCACTTCCTCTCCCAGCCCAATGGATGGCAGGAAATGTGCTCGGTCCAGAATCTATAATAATTATTTATTTAACGACGCACTCATTTTTGTTAACGGTTATGCATCAGAAATATTTAATGAGTAAATTCTTAGTGACTAACTGACAGGAGTCGATCTCATATCCATAGCATGTGAAGTAGGCATGTTTATCAGTGTATCAACAGCCTAGTGGTGGAAGTGCCTGCCTAACATCTACTTGGTTTCAGATTGACTCCTATCCACTAGGAATTTTTTTTAATTTAAAACAAATAAATAACAATGTTGATTTTATACTTTTGAATACCTCCCCTCCACACCTTTCCTCCTATTTCCAAACACCTACAGTTCTATATATATGGTATTTTATAATCATGTATAAAGGCGGTTTATTTTAGGTTTATGCATCACTATGGGATATTCATGATGCTTCATCATTATTATTGTGTTCATGTACATTACTGTATGATGCATATATAAAATTAAATGAATTTAATTGAATATACACTTACCATCATGCCCCACTCAATTCTCTTCTTGAGCATCCGAGCCCAGTGTGCGGTGCCCGAGTACTTGGGGTGGGATGTAGTGAGAGGAACACCTTTCTGTGTGAGTTCCTTCTTCACTGCATTGAGCTCCTCATTAAACAGGTGGTAGACGTCTACAGTCTTCTTGTCAATTGTTCGTCGGATAGACTGGACAAAAAAAGGGCAAATTGAAATGTAAATGTCCAGACTGCTTGCAATAAATGTAACCTTGGTTTATTAACTTGCCAATATGAACATATATTAAATGAATTAATTAAATACAATTCCAATTAAATATGCACTGAAACCCCTCAAAACTTAACATCCAGTTTAGTGGGGTCCATTTTAGTGGGGTCCATATTTAATAGAACAAAACAATACAATGTCATTAAATCACATAATAATGATAGTAATAATAATAATAATAATAATAAGAAGAAGAATAACAATAACAATAACAATAATAATAATAACAATAATAACAACAACAACAACAACAACAACAATAATAATAATAACTACATCACATACTGGGTTCATGTAAGTCAGGTATACTAAATGCACACCCCTGTACAGTATAATGGGCACGTACCTCTCTGGACTGCAGGTGCATGAAGATGTCCAGCAGTTCGACACCCTGCTCCACCGTGGTGACCGTGTCGAAGGCCGACGATATCACGTTCTGCATCATCACCTCCAGATCCTTGATCCCCGACCGAAACCTAGCATAGATCACTCAGTTATTACTGTACATAAACAGTAAGAAAAATATTTTCTGTTTACATTTTACTGTAATTGATGAATTGATAGATGATTTAATCAGCTAACTTGATGGCAAATTTGATTGTTTTATGCATATTGAAATGGTCTATGAAAGATCAAATTTGTTTGGAGTCAACAGAGTACATGGATGTTTAATAATTTAAGATTTTTTGGACATCGATATTCTAATGTACATAAGTAAAGCTGACTTCATCAAAAGAAATTTCTTGCAATTTTGGACATTTTTAACTGACATAAAATGTAACCTAAACATGATTTTTTTTTAGAAAATACATGTACATCATAGTAATTCACGGGTGAAGATTATTTTATATTTTTATATAATTTTCACAAAAAAAGAATTTAGTAGTCAGAAGGTTAATAGTTATATTGGTGTCTCAGTACCGCCTCCCACCCAGAAAAAGTTTACACTGACTCAGTAGGTAGGTGTATGACCACTACACCCTCCTCTTTCTCACTAACCTCTAACACAATCAATCTCCTGTCCTGGACACATGGCTCAAGTGTGTGTTATAACAGCTTGTTCTGAATACACATGTAAAACAAATTTACCTATGTACCTACTTCATATGATTTTAGTCTTATGTCTGTAAATACTACAAATCATATACTATAAGTCAGTTTTAAAACTTAACCCTTTAAGTGCTGTATTAATATTTTAGACATGTCATTAGGGTCGATTAGTATTAAAAACCCAAATATTGTATTCTCTATTTAATCTCATTAATTTGTGATATTTAAACAAGCAACCTTGATACCAAAAGACACAAAAATGGCAGTCCAAAAAACAACAGTTATGAATAGCAGAAATGGATCAATATGTTCACCACAACTATAGTCGTGACAAGCACTGAAAGGGTTAAACTGAGTTCACCTGTTGTAGTCGTCGTGCCACGTGGTTGCCTTCACATCAAGGATGGTGTGTTTCACCGAGCGCAGGATGTTGATGTTCTTCTCAAACTGCGCCTCGATCTCGAGGATTCCACGGGTGATCTCCGGACCCTTCTGTCCGGCAAAGTGAGGCATCTCTGTCTGTGTCCCCTCGCTCTTCCTGGCAAAGTGAATCTGTGCCTCGCACACCTACAGAATTTTTTTTAAATGGTATTCACAATGGTAGGTATAACAAATATTTGATATTTACACAAGAATCTAGGTCCTATACTTATAAATATTAAAGTCTTGACTTCAAAAAAGTCCACACTTTAATAGAGTCAAACTTTAATAAAAGTCCAGACTTTGATAGTCCAGACTTTAATAAAGTACAGATTTTAATAGTCCAGACTTTAATAAAGTACAGACTTTAATAGAGTCCAAACTTTAATGAAGTACAGACTTTAATAGTCCAGACATTAATAAAGCCCAGACTTCAAATAGCATTAAATTTAAATCTAGATATTATGTTTTATAAGCGCAGGGCCAGATTTCTGGTAATTCCATCCATGAGAGGTACCAGTAATGTAATACGATTCATGTGAAGTACCCAGATGTCCATTGTGTGTCATACCTGTCTGTGATAATCTACTGAATTCAAATATAATTGCAAGGGTGTAAGTTATCATCAAGATATATTTATTAAATATCTTACCAACTGATCTTTCATTGATTTGAAAAACGTGGAAATATCTCACATAAGTTCAATTGAATTCAGATGCTATTGAAATATATACTTTTTTTTTTAATACACATAAAATACAATAAAAACAGTGAAACATTAAATGGGACATTATAATACAGTTTTACCTCCAGTAAGTCTTTACATCTTTGTATAAATGCATCAATTTGAGCAAAAATACTGCTTCGGTCAAGCACCCACGGCACGTTTGAGAACATGTGGTGCATCTTGGATGTCTGAAATATAGAGATTTTTCAAAACATTTACTTTGTTTGCAAGCACTTAAAATAATACACCTAATACATGCACTTTTATAATTACATATTAATTTTGTTTTCTTAAGATGTATGAATAAATACTGTTTAAATTAAATTCTAATAAATAAAAATTAAATACTAATAAATACTGTTTAAATTAAATTCTAATAAATACTAATAAATAGTGTTTAAATTAATTTCTAATAAATACAAGTTAAATACTAATAAATACAAATTAAATGCTAATAAATAGTGTTTAAATTCGAATAAATACAAATTAAATACAAATAAATACAAATTAAATATTAATAAATACAAATTAAATGCTAATAAATACAAATTTAATGCTAATAAATACTGTTTAAATTAAATTCTAATAAATAAAAATTAAATGCTAATAAATACTGTTTAAATTAAATCCTAATAAATAAAAATTAAATACTAATAAATACTGTTTAAATTAATTTCTAATAAATACAAATTAAATGCTAATAAATAGTGTTTAAATCAAGAGCTAACCTTGTCGTACACCTCCTTCCACTCCTTACAACACTTGATGCAGTCGTTGAGGTTTGTGATTCCAGACTGCACGTAGCCGTCGAAGATCCGATCCAGATCGATGTTGCTGCAGCACCTTCGAATAATCTCATTGCTCATCTGAAAACACAGAGAAATGTTTTATTTAACGATGCACTCAACACATTTTACCTATGGTTATTTGGCATTAGACATATGGTTATGGATCAATATGGTTATGTAGTAACAAATACTTTTTTATATGCACTATCACACATACCACACCAATTTGTGTAACTGATTACTGAAATGGAATTAATAGCTATTTTCTGCCTGACCAGCCTCGATGGCATAGTGGTCTAAGCCGTCAGTCTAAAAAATAAGGCTGGTAGGTATTGGGATGGTATCCCGGTACCGGCTCCCACCCAGAGCAAGTTTCTAACGAATCAATGGGTAGGTGTGAGGCCACCACACCCTCTCTTCTTCTCTAACCCTTAACATGGTTACTACTAACCACTAATCTGCTGTCCTGGGCAGACGGCTCAGAGTCCTGAGGTGTGTGGCCAGTACAGGTGTGCGCTATAACAGCTTGCTCTGAATGTGCACGTAAAACACGTTTACCTTACCTTACCTTTTCTGCATGATGTTAATTGAGAATCATAATGTCCATATGAAAACACCACAATCAGTAACACTAACAGGTCACAATATTAATCCATGATACATTTTATTTATACAACTAGCATTAAATGATTCAGAATGTTTAGTAACAAAATGTCATGCGATACTTAACAAATTGGACACTGAACATTACTTTTTTAATCATTATTAAACTAAATTAAAATTGACAGATTTATTCTACCTTTTTCATGGTACCAAACAAACTGGATGTTGAACATTAAATTAAAAATAATTTTAAAATAAAATTACAATCAACAGATTTATTCCAACTTTTTTGGTATACAGAATAAATCGGACAATAAACATTAAATTTTAAAAATTATTTTAAAATAAAATTAAAATTGACATGTTTATTCTACCTTTTTCAGGATACCGAACAAACTGGATGCTGAACATTAAATTTTATATAATTTTAAAATTAAATTAAATTGACATATTTATTCACCTTTTTGAGGATGACGAACAAACTGGATACCATATATTAAATTTAATTTAAAAAATTAATAAAATTAAATTGACATATTTATTTACCTTTTTCAGGATGCCCGTGAGTCTTTCGCGGGTCTTGTAGAACTCGGAGTTCACCCAGATCATGCGGATGAGGTTGAGTATTTTCTGCAGCATGGCCGGAATATCTTTGGGTTTGGCGTCAGCCAGCTCGTGGCACGGGTCTTTGAGGACGGTCAGAAACTTTAGGTTGCTTTCTGCCTGTCTCGAACCCTCCTGCAAACAGTGAATGAATGAATGAATGTTTAACGACACCCTAGAATGACTCCTGCAAATGATGAACGATTTGTACAAACAAACAGTCGGTGAGACATTGTTACTGTTTAAGAATTTACTAGAGATTAAATTTCAATTTGATATATACATCAGTTAATTCAGAATGATGGTTTTATAGAGATCTTTGATGTAAATTCAATACAAAAAGGCAATTTTATGTTGCATTAGTTACTATAATATATTTTTTTAAACAATAATAATAATAAACACCAGTCTCACTTGGAGAGTCATGAGCACGGATGTGGAGGTAGACAGCAAAAAGATATTGAAACACAGGAAGAGATGTCTAATGGGAGAAATGGAGTTGCAATTCAAGTGAGTAAAAGAAAAGGGGACAGAGGGGTAAATAATGCTTCTCAATATTAATGGCTGCCTATTTTCCACTACTACTGATGTCCTTGATGACACCTCATTAGTAATATTAAACATTTAAACATATGGCTCCTGAATGTTTTATCTGACTCCTGAAATAATAAAATAAAAATTACTATGTGGCTCATACACAAAACAACAACACATGAAGTATATTACTGTAATATGTCCTGACAGTTTGAAAAACTACACAACATGTGACGACTTTTGCCAGCTTTAAGATGTATGTATGTAGTATATCCAACAAATAAGTAAAATAAAAGTTACCTTAATCTGTCCGGACAGTTTGAGAAACGGTGCCACATAAGACGACTTTGCGAGCTCCAGGATGTGTGTGATTCTTTTGATGCCTGGTTTATCGAGCTGTGTGCTGATCCCTGAAAGGTCGACACACCGCGCCTTCCAAAACTCGATCTCATCAAGCGGACCCGAGTTCTCCGCCATCTCGTACGCGTCCTGGGTACTGAGAACCTCTTTGATCTGCCGAGCCCAGTGAATCATCGCAGCTAGAGGAATAGGCAAATTGTAAACCTTTTGTTAGGTCAGATTTAATATACTTTAAACCGTATTATGTTTGCGACGTGTTATTTTCATGATGTTTTAATTTCATGAATTGATACAAACAATAAAAAATAATAGTAATTAAGTCACCAGAAAAAGATAATATTTCATGGTTTATAGTATTTAATTATTTTAGGGATAATATTTATTATTTAGTTTATCTTATAATTCACTAAAATATTTTCACTAATTAACACACTGACTACCATAAAAGAAAAAGATGGTGGCCATTCACAAATTATAAATAAAAAAATAAAAATAATAATGATGCATTCAACATATTTAACTGAATCTTATCAATACATTATGTTATCTGCGAGCCATATAAATGTGTCATACAAATAATCTTTTCTGCAATATCTTTGTTGGTGCTAAGTACTAATGAAACCGATGACTCACTCTCCAGTCTCTGAACAAGTTCTTTGTTTTTGGCAGCGACCTCTGGTGGGATCTTCATGCCCTCCGAAGGGATGTAGAGCACTGTTTTACCTTCCAGCCTCCACCGCGTGTCTGTCAGATTGGCAAGAAAGCGGTGCAGCTGGGCAGAGAAATCATTCTTAATACCTGAACATTTGTTACGGAAACAACACAGCAATAGACCATTGCAGTATATTTATAAAAAATTTCAGAGCAAAGGTAAATGTTGAGTTCAAAGGATTTTTTTTACAGATAACATACATTTTGCCTCAGAACACAATTGTAGAAGATGGTGGCCTGATGTCCCTGCCTGTGATTTTCAAATTTGGTCCATCAAATACATATAAAATTACTTTCCATATTTATAAATTAAAATTTACATTAATTAAAATACTGTAACATAAATAAAAACTTTCCTTTTAGAAAGCATATGAAATTATTAAGAATAGATTGTAAAACCTTTTACTCTTGACAAATAAGATACCATCATGGTATATTGTGTTTAAAATAATGATTAGCACAAGTTATAATTTAATAGTATTAAATGATTCAGAATTGTGTAGGAATTCTTTTGTAGTTTTTTGGGGTGTTTTTTTAAAGCAAATTACAATGTGGTATCGAACAAATTGGACCCTAACCACATTTTATTTTCAGTACTTACTTATAAATAGTTTAATAATTGATAAACAAAAATCATTAACACTTTAGAATTCTACATCAAACTGAAAAATGTATGTAGCAATTTACAATGCAACACTAAACAAAAATTTCCTTTCAATATCCATTTTCAACTATTAATAAAATTCCAA
>JAVCKW010429962.1:0-17037 GCA_034780715.1 Peltospira delicata | reverse complement strand
ACCCGTCCGCCATTGGACTGTCATCGACAGATCGTGCAGGACTGCACTGCCGATCGTGTCGAGGTCGGCGGGTGTGGCGTACTGGAAGCGGATGGTATCGCCCGATCGGGTCATCACCGGGGGAATCGGGTCGATCTTCCCGGTTTTGGCTGAACCGATGAGATACGTCCGCCCAGTACCGATGATCGGCGCCAATGCGTCGCTCAGGGTGTCAGCGTGAATGCTCCGGGCGTCCAGCCTGCGGGTGGCGGTGATCTCCCGTGCTCCGGCCTCGATGGACGCATGATCGGCGTACCAGTCGCAATCAGGCGCTTGGCATACCGTCCGGGCGCTGCCGTCCACGTCGATCAGGAATCCGGCGCTACTCCACGGGCCGATGACATAGTATCGACCGCTGATGTTGCGATAACTCCGGTTGTCGCGCCCGGTCACGGTCAGCCAGTAGGCACGCTCGCCTTTGTTCGCGTCGTACTCCTTGCGGGCGCTCTCCATCGCTCCGAGTACGGATCGGATCAGGCCGGTGGTGCTTTTCCCGGTCTCGGCCAGCGGCATCAGCACCACACCGATCAATCCGACGATGACCAGAAACCACAGCTCGCCGGTACTCATGCAGGCCATTCGATAGCGGGAATTTCCGGGCAACACGCATCGCACCCGATACGGCCAGAACCACGCCACTCCGCTCGGGGTCATCATGTCGGCCACTGTGTGACTGACCCACCCGGCGACAATGGCGAGGTAGTAGCCAAACGGGAGGGTGAGGTAGGCGACGCCGCCGGCGACTGTCTGGGCGATCAGTGAGTGAGTCATCGTGCGGTGGCCGAACACATCCTCAAGCCACGATGAGACGGGCCTGAAGACTCGGCCCACGTAGGATTGCCGGGAATCGAGGTCTGGCAGTAGTGATGCAGCCAGCGCGGTGACGGACTCGATCATCGACGGCGCGTGGCCGGTGGTGATGCAGCCGATCAGGAATGCGGTCTGCGCGGTGACAAGGTGCGTTGGGGTCAGCATCAGCGGCGCATCGAACGTAGCAGGATCGACAGGCCGTAGAACATCGCGCTCGCTACCCCTGACATCACCATCATTTCCATTTCACCCAGTCCCCGGGAAACGTAGCGCAGGGCCATTGTCGCAACTACGGCGATCACGATGACCGGGGTCATGTCAAAATACTGCACGGCAGCACCGTGGCGGTAGGCGCGAAGGTCTTTGCAGTCGATCACCTGGTTCTTGCTGGCGTGCTCCAGCAGCCCACGCAAAGCCAGTGGATTACCGCCTGATTCTTGCTGGGCGTACCGCATGAATGACTTCTCGCACCGGGGCGAGGTGAAGCCCACGTTGCGGGCCGAAAGCCACTCCTGCGTGATCTGGCTAATTGCTGGTGCCGGTAGCGGCTTCAATTCCAGTTCCCGTTCAATATCCCAAAGCAGGCGTCTTACCCGCTCCCGCCGGTTGGTGTCAGCCACGGCGGCGATGATCTGGGATCGCGGTGCTATATCAATAAAAAAATCAGCCTGGGTCGGCGGCACCTCAAGCGATTCAATGAACAACAGCGGGCGCTTGCCCCGGAAAGATTCCAGCAGCAGATTGGCCAACTGTTGGACATTGGCCCGGCCAATGCTTCGCTTCACCCACTCCCAATGTACCCGCCCGGTGTGTTCGACAACGCGATGGTGGCGGGGCGGAATCATCGAGGCTGGAACCACCAGACATCCCGCTGCCTGCAACTGGTGGGCAAGGTCGGTCAGCATCGCTTTCGGTGGTGCGGTTTTCACCCACAATACCAGCCGCTTCTCGTTGGCCACCCGCTCACGCAAGGCCCGCAACAGTGCCGATTTACCGATGCCCGCCCGGCCACGGATCACAATGGAATAGCCGTCAGCTACCCATTCGGTGCAGGCTTTCAGTTCAGCATCGCGGCCAGTAAAGCCTGCAATTTCTTCCATTCGTCTCCGCCGTATTCCCGCGATACCGTGATGAGTCTGGCGGTCAGCTCGCCATTCTCGCGTTGATAGTCGTACTCGACCGATTGCGCCTTCTCGACGTACTGCCACAGCGTGACCGCATCGGCCAGCCCTTCATCGACGCGCTGCTGCTGGTACTTCAGCCGGTCGCGGTAAAACTGCCGCTGGGTGTCCAGCTCGGTGACCGTGGTCGCGGTCGTACAGAGCACGCCCAGTTCCTTGAGGAAATCCCGCCGAATCGTCTGTGAAACACTCGACGTTTCACGCTGTGACTTCGCACGCTCCACTTCCCGCTTCCGGTCGAACAGCGGAATGGTGACGGTCAGCATCGTGTTGACGCCGCCCGCTTCGGTGGTCGTGCCCTTTGCTGCATAGCTGAGCCGTGCTTGTGCGTGCCACCGTCGCTGTCTGCCGGTCGCCCGGGCAAGCTCCCGGGCTGCGACAATCAGCGGATGGTGGTGCTCAACCACCGCCAGCAGATCGCCCAGCTGGTCGTCGCTGTCCCAGCGATCGCAACCGTTCGCCGGATCACCGCGCAACGTGAACAGAATCAGCACTGATGCCAGCGCCAGCCAGCCGATTGCTTTACCAACTGTCACGGGTTCGAGTCTCGATCTTGTGAGGGCAATGGGCATCATCTGATTTGGCACGCGCCTCTGGGTTGAAAAAGTTCGACCACGATTGCTGGAATCCCACAGGTGCGCGATACCTCCAACATCCATCCCGCTCTGGGCAGATCACGGTTTCTGTGTCGCCTTGGTACTTCGCAATGCATTTGGTGATGTCGGTCATAGCGGGAGTTCGGCCTGTGCGCCCTGGAAGTCTACGAATACCTGCCCTTGCTGGATCAGCAGCAGGTCGCGCACTTTCTCCAGCGTTTCATCGGACAGCGCATCAGTGGACAGGGCAATCGTCAGCTTGCCGTCATAGGTCGCCTTGATGCTGTCCACCTGCACCGGCAGCCCCTCGATGCGATGCATGGTTATCGGCATGGCGTCGGATACGGCTTGGTAGTGTCGTTCTTGCATGGTTATTTCCTCGGTTGTCAGAAGTTGGTTGGGATGTCGAGATAGGTACACAGCTCACGGGCCGCACTCAGCCAGCCACGGCAGACCGCGACACGGTAGCCGTTGTCACGCAATGCCGTGATCCACTGTCGCTGCGCGTTCGACGTGCGCCCTTTCTCGGTTTTCATTTCCAGATACAGCCCGTGGTATGGGCCGCGCGGAACAGGTAGGCAGAGATCCGGCACACCAGCCTTCACGCCCTCCGCCTTCAATCGTGCTGCCGTTGCCGGGTGTCGCTGCCCGCCGTTCGGGATGGCGTACAACAACCCCAGCGCCGGATGCCGGGCGCTCATCATCTTGGCCCAGCGCATCAACGTCGCTTGCAGCTCATGTTCTGTTTGCGTCATTGCTCCCGCCTTTTGTCTCGATCGCTTCATTTCGTCTCTATCCGTTTCAGCAGTTCCTTGGCGACGATGGCGAACGGCCCGCGAATATCGAGCAACGCCACCCGCCTGCCACGAACAATCACGGCCAGCTGTTGCCGGAATCCCGGATCACAGCGATAGCGGTCTCTCATCAGGTGCCACCAGTCGTCGCCGTTCCCATCGAAGGCGGCGGGCGGTGCCAGTGGTGATGCCGCGCCCGGTGTCGTGTCCAGCTCACTCAAATCAACCCGCCCCCGCGCTACGCTTGCCACGTCGGGCAAGCATCCTGAATCGTTCCCGTGCATCCGTGATTTCCTCCTGTGTCGGTGGTGGCCCGATAGCCTGTGCCTCTGTCGCTCGGTGAGCAGCTTCGCTAACCGCGCGGCGCGCTCGCGCTTCGCTCAGGTGTAGCCCCGGCGTCGGGTCGAACGTCCCGGATTGGCAGCGGCGGATCAGCCCACCCAGCACGGCCAATCGAGACTTCCGCACCTCGCCCGCTTCGATCGCTGCCGTGAGCACGTCGGCTATCGGCTGTTGCTCATGCGGCGGTATCGCTCCAAGCATCTGCCGCGCCCTGGCGACTTCCGTGCGTGTCAGGGCGTTGTGAAAAATCAATTCCGAAAAATCACCACTACCACCACCGGATTGATCGCCGGTTTCGATTCCCGCGCCAACCCCTGAATCTTGGTGTTGTGGTGGTGTTACTTGTCTTTTGTCTTTCTCTCTTTTGTATGGCCCGTTTTGGGCCGGGTTAGCGGCCTGTTTTGGGCCGGATAAGCGGCCCGTTTTGGGCCGGTTTGAGTCCACCGCTCATAATCCTTGACCAGCTCAAGGCGCTTGCCACGTCCGACACGCTCCACCCGCAGAATGCCGATGGCCTCCAGCTGACAGACGGCTTCCCGGCAATGTCGATCCGTGAGCCCGGTCATGTCGGCCAGTTGGCTCGACGAAATCACATCACTGGTTTTCTGGTAGCCGTAGGTTTGGCGAATCACGGCGAGCGCAAGTTTGTACTGCCGTTTGCTCAGGTCGAAGCGGATCAGTGCTTCCAGCAATTCATCGGCTATCCGTGTGTAACCGCGCTCCAGCTGTGGCGATGCCATGTCAGCTTTTCGGTAGCAGTTTGATGGGTGATACCCGCAGTGCCTTGGCGATCCGTTGCAGGCTGTCCACGGAATATCGACGCTTCCCTGCTTCGAGGTGCGCGATGGTGGATTGCGTCAGGCCCGCTCGCTTGGCAAGTTCGCACTGAGTAAGTTGCCGCTTTTGTCTCAAAGTCCTGAGTTCTTCACCATTGGTCATTTTATATTTCTCCTGGTACTTAGCGAACATGAAAAAAATCGCTTACAGTTGTTTCCATCTGTTCGCTGCTAGTCATAATTGGGAAGGTTGGTGATGGGTCACAATAAAACAGCACTAGGTGCGAGGATCCGCCAGGCACGGCGCGACAACGGGTTGACACAGGACGAACTTGCCCGGTTGCTTGGCGTCGAGCAAAGCTACATTTCGTCGATCGAGCGTGGCCGCAAGTCTGGTGGGCACGAAACACTTGCCCGTATCGCTCAGGCGCTTCATGTGTCACTGGACGAGCTGACCGGTATCGGCGCTGTACCGGAGTTCGACGACGATGGACTATCGCCGGGTCTCCGTGGGTTGGCGCGTGATCATGCGTTGCTGCGCTCGATGAGTGTGACCGATGACGAGATACAGGCGCTCGCCTCACTGCAACCACCGCGCCCACTGTCGCGCGACGCCTACATTCAAATCCTGCTGGCGATGCGCCACGGCGCGATGGTGTGACCAGATTGTGACTGTGTACTGTCATAGTGAGTCATTGACAGTCACAAATGGTCACAAACGCGGTAGCCGGGCGAGCTAAGTCATTGGTTTGATTGGCGGAAAAACCTAGCGCCTCGCCCTTTTAATGCGATGGTCGAGCGTTCGAATCGCTCACGACCCACCATATTTTTCAAAGGCTTGGCTGTTTTGGCTAGGCCTTTGTTGTTTCTGGCGCAGTTTAATGCGCGGCTCCACGACGTCATCGTGCCGTTACTCTCCAACGACGGTTTCTACGGCCAATCCCTCGGGTATCCAAAACACAGGCAGACTCCCTGTTTGTTTTGGCATTACTCATGGAAAACGAGAGTTACATTACAAAACCAATAGGTGAATGCCGATAGGATGGCGTCGGTAGACAGGGATTCAATGATTCGGCACTTGGCCGGGTGGTGTGATTGGATCGCAGCAGGGACTGCAAAACGGGACAGGGAGTCGCAATATGCTGACCAAGCCGGTTTTTGCGGGAAAAGTATGAAAAAAAGAGACTACCTTTCCGGGCTGACCGGGCTTCGGGGACTTGCTGCGTTGATGGTTGTGTTTTCCCATGGAAGTTTTCATGGGATGAATGCCATTGATGGCTTGAACCTGGATGGTATGGGGAAGCTTGGTGTGTTTGTTTTCTTTGTGCTGAGTTCGTTTCTTCTGACAAAAGGCTTGTTACAAAGAGTTCGTGCTCCAAGAGAAATGAAAAAATCGCTTAAGGTGTATTTTTTAAGACGCTTTATGCGGATTTACCCTGTATATATAGTGGCGGTTCTTGTAAATTATATCGTCAGCATTAGTATCGGTTCCTTCTATGTAGACTCAGTAACCTCCGTTGTCGAGCACTTGTTGCTGCTGGATGGTTGTGGGACGTTCTGGACAATTCCGGTAGAATTTGGTTTCTATTTTATACTGCCATTTGTTGTTTTACTATTTATTGCATGGCGTGACAGACCAATCTTGGTTTTATCGTCAATTATCAGTTTTATTGCAGTCTGGCAGGTAATTTACGAGCCTGCCTATCATCCTGAAGTGGCATGGTTTCTGTCGGTATTCCTGCTTGGGGCATTGGCGGCATTTATCCACCACTATCTCATTGAGAGGCATTCAGACATCCTTTCCTCCAGGGTGTTTCGCACGATAGCTGCGTGGGTTGCATTCGGTTGTTTGTTTGCACTGTTCCTTATGATTCCATTGGTGTATTCATGGCTCAGCGGTGCCGTGGTGGCGAGGGATCATTTTCATTACCGCTTTATCCAGCTCGGTGTTCTCAGCTCGTTGCTGGTATTCGGCGTCGTTTGTTCATCGGGTGTGATCAAGCGGTTCTTCGAAACACGTGTGATGATATTTTTCGGGAATATCAGTTACAGCCTCTATATCTGGCATATTTTTGTTGCCAATGCCGTCAAACGGATCCCGGTGGAAATGCCAATGCTGAGCTTCTATCTCTATTTCCTGATTTCAGCGCTTGTCGCCACACTTTCCTATCGGTGGTTTGAAAAGCCATTTTTCGCAATCAATTCAATTGTTGAAGCCAGAGCGAAGTTGCCTTTGCTGATACCCGTAAAATTGATCACCCAGCGCTGAGATACACCTGAATCCACGTTTTAATCCCGGATTCAGGTTGGATTCAGGACCAAGGCCTGAGCTGCATTTTCCGCAGGATCACTCATCATCTGAATTTATCACCGCCTGCAATATGTTCTATGAGTTTATGGGCATGGCTCGGAGTACACTTCGATAACCCGGAACCTGTCGGGTTTTTCCGTTAGCCATAGCCGAGGTGAGAACATGCAATACGGACCACGTGAGATTGTTACCCCATTCAGGCCTATCCCGCTGGATGTGCCGGAGGGCATGAAGCCCAATGAGTTCTTTAATAGCACGGAGAACCTGAATGACCTGGTGAACAATAATGGTTTGCTGGTGAATCCTGAGAACTTGCTGATGTACCGCAAGGCGCTGGGGCACAGTACGACCTTTGATACCTCGATTATCTACAACACCTCCAAGACCATTCTTAACCCGTTGGGACGGCCGGTACGGCGTACACAGGTGCCGGAAGATGTAAAAAACGTCTGGAATCGGATGAACCAGATTATCATCGAATACATGGTCGAGACCTTTCCCGATCCTGATGAGGCATTGATTCTGGCGGGTGAAGCGAGCCTGGATGCGACCTGGCCATTGACGTCGCCGGGGGTGCCGAGCATTCGCATGCTGCACAACCACTTCATGGTGTTCGACAAAAACCTCCTCAGGAATGCGGTGCTGGCTGATCTGGATAATCCAAATCTCACCGACGGCGGGCAGCACAGTCTGTTCCAATCCTATATGCATGATGTCTATCGGGAATTCTTCGCCAGCCTGGATCTGAAGATTCTCAAACTGGTGGATGACGGCTCCTCGCAGATCAAGTTAACGGGGTATCCTCAGGGGCTGCCCAGCTGGGAGATCCAGGGGGGGCTGGATAAGCTGAAGAGTATCTACTTTTGGCGCGAGTATGATGTGATTCTCAAGGGCTTCATTGACTTCTACCGGACTTTCTTCACCCAGGTTTCCAGCCGCAATGCGCCCATTCCCAACGATGTCCATTTCCATGATCAGGTTGAGGATAAGCTGCTCTACAATAATGACTTTTTGGCAGCGGCCAAGAAGGTGCGGGATCATTGTATTCGTGACCCAAAATATGCGAATGCCATCCGTTGGCAGCCCGCCTTCAAACATCTGATCTACCGTAATGATGAGGGTAACTTGATCGTCACGATCAGCCAGAACTCGATTGGTAACGCCATTACCGAATTGCTGGGCGTTGTGGTCAAGCGGAACCCGGATACTGAAGCGTATGAAAAGGAGGAGCCCGCACTGATCGAAAAGCTGCTGGAGGTCCGTCGCCGCCTGATTGCCGCTGACCTTGGCGAGGGTATTGAAACGAATTACTGGGGTAAGGAATAGCATGGAGCAGAAGCCCCCCAAACCGGCGCAGACGCAACAACTTGCAATTAACGGGCTCAATGAAGATCTCGATCCGGCACATCTGGCGCGTTTCCAGTTCGAGCGCGCCATTACCTACCTCGAAGGCTTCAAGAAAGGGCTGATCGCTTCCCTGGTTTCGCCGCGGCGCACCATCGAACTGAATTTTCCCGTGGAAATGGAAGACGGCTCTGTGGAGACCTTTCGCGGTTACCGTATCCTGCACAACCGTGTCTTGGGTCCCGGCAAGGGGGGTATCCGCTATCACCCCGATGTGGACAAAGAGGAGGTCACTGCACTGGCGACCTTGATGACCTGGAAATGTGCGCTGATCAACATACCTTTTGGTGGCGCCAAGGGTGGGGTTTGCTGCAATCCAAAAACACTGACGCAAACCGAATTGCGTCGTATTACCCGGCGCTTTATCACCGAGCTGGGCGACAATATCGGACCCAATACCGATATCCCTGCACCGGATATGTATACCAATGAACAGACCATGTCGTGGATCTTCGATACCTATGACGTGCTCAATCCTGGCAGAAACAACCTGCCAGTCGTTACCGGTAAACCGCTGGATATTGGCGGTTCACTGGGGCGGCCGGAAGCCACGGGTCGAGGCTGCCTGAACGCTACGATGCGATATTTAGAGAAGGAGGGTCTGAACGGGCAATACTCACTGAAAGGTCTCAAAGTCGTGGTACAGGGATTTGGGAATGTGGGGATGACAGCCGCTTTCCTGTTTCGTGATGAAGGTGCGGTTATTGTCGGTATTAGCGATTCCAAGGGGGGGATTTACTGTAAGGATGGAATTGAGCCGGAGGCCGCCAAGCAGTTCAAGGCGGTGCATCACACTGTTGTGGGACTGCCGGATACGATGACGATCACCAATGATGAACTGCTGGCGCTGGACTGCGATATTCTCATTCCTGCGGCGCTGGGGCAGCAGATTCATAACGGTAATGCCCATGCCGTCAAGGCGCGAATTGTTGTCGAAGCCGCCAACGGCCCGGTGACGCCGACAGCCGATGACGTACTCACCAACCGGGGAATCCCCGTCCTGCCTGATATTCTGGTCAATGCCGGTGGTGTCACCGTCAGTTATTTTGAATGGGTACAGAATTTCAGCAATGAACGATGGGCGCTGGAAGTTGTCAATGCAAAACTCCAGCACAAGATGTATGAGGCAACCGACGTCGTGCTGACGCGCTGGCACACGATGCGAGCGGAAGAAGAGAAGGCCTTTGCCGCAGAAACGGAGAGTGGTGAAATCTACAATGTGCCCGTTAGCCTGCGCACGGCGGCGCTGGCTGTTGCCATTGCTCGCATTGCCAATGTCACATTGGAACGGGGGATTTGGCCTTAACCCGCATTCCGGCCGGATCCAGCATGGCAAATGACCGCAGCAACAATCTGAGGCAAAGAATTCCCGCCCGATGGCGGGCTGCAGTCTATCCGCTGCTGTTTTTTCTTGCCGCCCTTGTCTGGCGGCTGAACGGGCTGGGAGACAAATCGCTGTGGGGCGATGAGGCGCTTACTGCATGGCACAGCACCTACTCGGCATTGGCGCTGTGGACGCAGCCGATTACGAATAAACCTCCCCTCTACTATTGGTTGACCGCGCTGTTCTGGTCTCCGGGTGAGAATGAATTCGCCCTTCGTCTGCCCGCTGCATTGCTGGGTTCAGCGACGGTCGCGCTGTCCTGGCTGCTGGGACGGAGATTGGCGGGATCGGCCGGGGCGTTCTGGCTGGCGCTGTTCATGCTGTTGTCGGATATCAACCTGCAATACAGCCAGGAGGCGCGGCAATATATGCTGCTGACCTTTGGCTGGCTGCTGCTGTTGCTGGCAATGACACGGCTGTTGGCGGCGGCGATCAATGGTGAACGGATACCTCGAACCGGCTTGCTGGTTTGGGGAGTGGGTGCATTGGTCATGGTGCAGACGCATCCGGTAGGCCTGCTTTACCTCGCTGCGTCCCAGGCGGCATTCTGGTTGGCGCTGTTGGTTGCGCGTCCTGTGTCGCGTGGCTATCCGGTTGTTCCGGCAATCATCACGCTGGCCGCCGCGTTGACTATTGCTCCCTGGCTCAAGACCGCCCTGGATGCCACGGCAGGAAGTTTCAATTGGCTGCAGCAACCCGCTCTATTCCAGGCGTTGCTGGAATGGATCAGCCTGTTTGGCGCAAAAAACCTGGTGCACCTGGGGGGCGCAACAATCGCATTGTTCGTGTCGGCGCTTATAGCGGTGATTTCCATGGCAGGGCTGGTTGCATTCGGGCGTCGCGATCGTCCGCTTGGTACGTTATTGCTGGGCTTGATGTTGTTGCCGCCGATGGCGTTATGGTTGGCCGGTCTGGTCAAACCGGTCTATATGCTGCGCACAATCAGCCCAACTCACCTACTGGCCATGACCGGGCTGGCACTTGCGGTGGTGAGCCTGAAGCCTCCCCGTATCCGAATCTTGCTTGCTGTCATGCTGAGCCTGGTGCTCGCAACCTCCTCGTGGGCATGGAGGAGTCACTACAAAAAGGAAGCGTGGCGTGATCTGGCGCAACAGCTGCATAGCCGTGCAGCGGAGGGCGACATCGTGTTGCTCTGTGAAAGCAACCTGCAGCGGCCACTCTGGTTCTACCTCGGCGATGCCATGCCCGAGCTGCTGGATCTGGATCGGCATCATCATCGTATTATGGCGTGGCGGCGGAATGAGCGGCGCTGGCGTGGCTTTCGGCCTGCCTCCGGTCAGAACCCGCCCCAGACCTTCTGGGTGATCGACCGCTATCGCCACTGCCCCAAACAGATCGGTCGTATTCTTTACCGGTTCACGGGGTTGGCATATCGTGCAGGAGTGTCATGGCAAGGTCATGCTCTGGCCCTGACGCCGTGGCAATTAGAGCCGCCGCTATCTTCGCAAGATCGCATATTGCGATCAGGGATGGATAGGTTTCAGAATAGACAGCATCATTAGTATTGATCGTTGCGAAAGTATTGGCCGGTGTTCTGCAAATATAAGGTGGGTTTGGAATAGTGGACGTCAGAGAATTACCAGCAATGTCAGGCAAAGCCAGACGAGCCGTAAGCTCCTCTCCCCCTCAAACCGTCCATTATTGCGTTATGGGTCTTGACAAGGGATAACCATTGCCTGCGCCTTGGCTTGAACGCTCTGGGTTGCTCTGTAACCATCAGACCTACCTTGATAGAGTACCCGCATGACGAACCCTTGCCCGACAGATCGTTCAACCGCACCGCCCGAGTTGCTTCCAACCGTCAGCCTGGTCGTCCCTCTCTATAATGAGGCGGAAGCGGTGGCGCCGCTGATCCAGCGTATTCATGACGCGCTGGCGGAGGATCCTCATCCCTGGGAGCTGATTCTGGTCGATGATGGCAGTACCGATGGGACATTGAAGCGGGCAAATAATATTGCAGCCCGGCAGGGTCCCCATGTGCGCGTGGTTGGGCTGATGCGTAATTTCGGCCAGACTGCGGCGCTGCAGGCCGGGATCGATCTGGCCGGTGGTGAGCTGATCGTCACGCTCGATGGTGATCTGCAAAATGATCCCGGGGATATTCCCCGTATGCTCTCCCTGCTGCAATCGCGCCAACTGGATTTACTGGTTGGCTGGCGCAGAAAACGCAAGGATGCGCTGCTCTCCCGGAAAATCCCTTCCGTGATCGCCAATTGGTTGATCGGCAAGGTGACGGGTATTTCACTGCACGACTATGGCTGCAGCCTTAAGGTTTATCGCAGCAAGGTCATTCACAAGATACGGCTTTATGGTGAAATGCATCGTTTTATTCCGGCGTGGATCGCCACGGTCACCTCACCCTCCCGCATCGGTGAAACTGAAGTGATGCATCATCCCCGTGAGTCGGGTCAATCCAAATACGGTATCGGTCGCACCGTCAGGGTGATCATTGATCTGTTGTCGATGCTCTTTTTTGTCAAATTCCGGGCGCGTCCCGGCCACTTTTTTGGCGTGCTGGGTCTGGCCTCCGGCGGTCTCGGGAGTCTCGTTCTCGTTCATCTTGCGTGGGTGAAATTCATGCTTGGTGAAGACATCGGCAGCCGCCCGTTGCTGCTTGTCGGCGTCTTGTTGATCATTGCTTCCGCGCAATTCCTCACCATCGGGGTATTGGCCGAACTGCTGGTGCGCACCTACTACGAATCCTCGCATCGACGCCCCTATGAGATTGCGGATGCCGAAGCGCTTGGTGAGCCGCAATTCAAGCGGTCCGCCAGTGGTGATGCGGCTCAGTGAAAATCGCGGGATTGCGTCTCCAGCATCCCCAGCCAGCCGGTGTAATCCTGTAGCGTATCGGCAATGACATGGACGACCCTGCCTTCGCGCTCGATTTTCCCATCAACCATCAACAGTCGTCCCTGCAAGACTTCCCGACGGTATTTCCGGCTGCAGTGAGCCCCGATGATGATGTTGATGTCGCCGGTCTCATCTTCCAGTGTGAGGAAAATCGTGCCTTTGGCGCTGGAGGGATGTTGCCGGTTGTTCACCAACCCGGCCAGACGGATGCGGCTGCCATGGCGCTTGTTCAGTACGGTGCGGATGCTGAGCCAGCGATGGCGCTCGAAGCGGGGTCGCAGCAGGGCCAGGGGATGCCGCCGCAGACTGAGGCCGATGCTGCTGTAATCGGCGACGATGTTGTCACCTTCGGCAGGCACGGGCAACTCCGGGACGGGTTCACTGATTTCGGTTTCGGCAAACAGACCGGGTTGAATTTCACAGCCCAGCGCCTCCCAGTGCGCCAGATGTCGATGGCCCGCCAAGCCCTGTAGCGCGTCAGCCGCAGCCAGAGCATCCAGATCACGTTTGTCCGGCTGACTGCGGCGAAAAAGATCCTGTACGCTGGTGAACGCCTGTTGCTGACGGGCGTCCAACAAGCGTTCAGCGGTTTGACGGCGCAGATGTTTGACCCGATGCAATCCCAGGCGCAGCGCCAGTTTTCCGGGCTTGCCGGGTTCCAGTGAAGACTCCCAAAAACTATGGTTTACATCGACCGGGCGAACTTCCACATAATGTCGTTTGGCGTCCTGGATGAGCTGCGCCGCGCCGTAGAATCCCATTGGCAGACTGTTGAGCAGCGCGCAGGTGAATACCGCCGGGTAATAATGCTTCAGCCAGGCCGAGACATAGGCAATCAGTGCAAAGCTGGCTGAATGGGATTCGGGAAAACCATATTCGCCAAAGCCTTTGATCTGCTTGAAGATCTGTTCGGCAAATGCCTGGCTGTAGCCACGTTCCATCATGCCTGTGAGCAGCTTGTGACGGAACCGCTCCAGCTGTGAGGCGCTGCGCCAGGAGCCGATGGCGCGTCGCAGCTGATCGGCTTCGCCACCGGAAAATCCGGCGGCGACCATGGCCAGCTCAATGACCTGCTCCTGGAAAATGGGAATGCCCAGGGTGCGTTTCAGCACCTTTTCGACAGCGGGGCTGGGGTAGTCGGCTCGCTCTTCACCATGGCGTCGGCGCAGGTAGGGATGGACCATGTCACCCTGAATGGGGCCGGGGCGGACGATGGCGATCTGGATCACCAGGTCATAGTAGTTGGCCGGTTTCAGGCGGGGCAGCATGTTCATCTGGGCACGTGACTCGATCTGGAAGACGCCCACCGTATCAGCGCGTTGCATCATACGGTACACGGCGGGATCCTCGGCGGGAATATCAGCGAGTTTGTAATCCAGCCCGTAGTGGCGGTGCAGCAGGTCAAAACTGCGATGAATGGCGGATAGCATACCCAGCGCCAGGCAATCGATCTTCAGTAGCCCCAGTTCATCCAGATCGTTTTTGTCCCACTGGATCACGGTGCGATCCCGCATCGCGGCGTTTTCCACCGGCACCAGCCGGGAGAGATTATCCCGGGCAATCAGAAAACCACCAACATGCTGGGAGAGATGACGGGGGAAGCCG
Organism: Peltospira delicata; assembly: GCA_034780715.1. Lineage (NCBI taxonomy): Eukaryota > Metazoa > Mollusca > Gastropoda > Neomphalida > Peltospiridae > Peltospira > Peltospira delicata. The sequence continues at coordinate 2,921 of JAVCKW010429962.1, read as the reverse complement.
GTCAATTCCTGAATCAGCGCCAGGAGCTGCCTGATGACGGGGGTAGCGCTGGAAAATCCCGCTTCACGCAGCCGTTCTTCAGGAATTCCCCGGTCCCACCAGGCCAGCGTACCCACCAGCCGGTCGATTTGATCCGAGGAGAGTCCCAGCGCCTTGCCGATATCCCGCAGTGCACTTTTGCGCTGGTAGGTAATCAGGGTGGCCGTCAGTGCGGCGCGGTGACGGCCGTACTGACGGTAGATGTATTGCATCACCTCTTCGCGGCGGCTGTTTTCGAAATCCACATCGATATCGGGGGGTTCGTTCCGCTCTTTGGAAATAAATCGTTCGAATAACATATTGACCCGGGCCGGATCGACAGCGGTAATTCCCAGACAGTAGCAAACAGTGGAATTGGCGGCGGAGCCACGTCCCTGGCAGAGAATATTTTGGCTGCGGGCAAATTCAACAATATCGTGAACTGTCAGAAAATAGTGGGCATAGGAGAGTTCTCCGATCAGTCTGAGTTCATGGGCAATCTGCCGCAGCACCCGGATTGGCGCGCCCTGCGGCCAGCGTTGCCGAAGGCCCAGGAGAGTAAGTTTCCGTAGATAGCTGTCAGCGGTTTCATGATCAGGAACCAGTTCGGCCGGATATTCATAGCGCAACTCATCCAGGCTGAAATGGCATTGCGCGGCAATGTGGAGCGTTTCCTGCAACCAGGCCGGTTCATACAGGGATTGCAACACGGCCAATGGGCGTAAATGGCGCTCCCCATTGGGGAACAGGGCATAACCGGCTTCCTTGACCGGTGTGTTCAGGCGGATGGCGGTCAGCACATCCTGCAAGGCGCGACGGCCGCGTTTGTGCATGTGCACATCCCCGCAGGCAACCAGCGGAATGGTGAGAGCGTGGCCAAGCCGGCGAATCTTCTCGATCCGTGCGGTCTCACCGGCCAGGTAATGTTGTTCGACGACCAGCCACAGGCGCCGGGTAAACCGTTGCCGCAACCCGGTCAGTTGATCGGCTTCCTGCTGACCGCAGGTGGTGGGGATCACCAGTAACAGGCAATCCGGCAATGTGTCGTTGAGATCGGCATTGTAGAGCTTGTAATGTCCCTTGGCCGCACGCCTCCGCGCGGTCGTAATCAGGCCGGCCAGCTGGGCGTAGCCTTCGCGATTACGTGCCAGCAGCACGACATGCAGACCATCCTGCAAATGAAACTCGGCCCCGATGATCAGTTTCAGCCGCCGGGATTTGGCGGCTGTATGTGCCCGCACAACGCCGGAGACCGAACATTCATCCGTGAGAGCCAGCGCGCTGTAACCCAGCTCTGCCGCCCTGGCCACCAGCTCCTCGGGATGGGAAGCGCCGCGCAGGAAGCTGAAGTTGCTCAGGCAGTGCAATTCGGCATAGTGATGACCCGGACAGGGTTGATTGTGGTGTTCATCCATATAGTGTATAAAATAACACTCTATGGCTGAAAGGCAAACTGACGCCTGCGGCAACGCGTGGCGGCAGCCGGTCACCCTGATGGAAAATTGCGATGCATTTGGCATATTCAGGGCTTGTTTGTCGATAAATACAGCCATTGGTCAGCACACGAGAAAAAACGCCATGTTCTTCACAATATTCAATGGCTTGTTGGTGCAGACTGAATCCATATCCAGTGCCTGAAAAGGGCAGCCGGGTCAGCCTATTCACGGAGGGTTTGAGCACAATGCAATTGGTCATGAGCCGACAGGCAGTCATTGAGAAAATGGTACGCAGACAAGTTGAGAAACAGGGTCTAAGCCAGTTTGCTGCAGAGTATGGACAGCGGAAAGCCCTGGAATCCCTGCAAACCGGGGCATCGGCCTTTCGCGCCATTCAGGAAGGTGTTGCAGCGGCGGAAACAAAGCGCATCATGTTGGTTATTGATAACGTTAATACAGCGGCTTGAAAACAGCGTCCTGACACATTTTTGTTTCGAGTGGCTCCCCTCCTGTGGCGAGCCACTCTTTGATATTCCCGGATATTTCCCAAGGTGCTTCCTGCACTATTTCATACGGCCTAAGTCTCTATTGCCATTTTTTATCGACAGTGGCGGCTGTGCGTTTGGGGCCCTGTAAAAAAATCCTTTTATGAAGCATGCACACACTTCATCACCAGAATGGTGATGAAGTGTTCTGCTCCATCGTAATGATCGATCAGCGATAAATTCTAAACTCCACGCGACGGTTGCGGGCTCGGCCTTCCGGGGTGCTGTTGTCGGCAACCGGATCGAGTTCGCTCAGTGCGGCGATGGTGAAACGGATGGGACTGATTCCCTGGGTGGCCATGAATTTACGGACGGTGGCGGCGCGGCGCAGTGAGAGTCTGAGGTTGTAATCGGTGCTCGCCGTGGCATCGGTATAACCTCTGATCTCCAGTCGTAACCTGGGGTAACGCTGCATGGTGTGCGCCAGATCAAGCAGTTGACGTTGTGACAACCGGTTGAGCTTGTGATCATCCACGGCAAAATAGAGCTTGGGGAGCCTGATTCTGACGACTCTCCGGCCCTTGGGTTGTCTCTTGACGGCCTTGGCGGTCTTTTGGGCGGGAGCGGTTTCCAGTTCCTGACGCTGTACACGGACAACCTGCAGATTGCTGGGTTCCGGGGGTTCCTCCAGAGCCTTTGGTATGACGGGAGGCCCTTCCAGATAGGGTTCCGAATCACCGAAACGCTTGATGATACCGATCGAGGCCTGGAGTGCATCGGTATCGTAGGAGACCACTTCAGCGCGAGCTGCGATCCCGTTTTCCCAACCGTACTCAAGGCCACCGCCGACATGCAGATGGATATCATTGAACTGCTTGTATTTGAGTGAAGAGGAATTGCTCATTTTTCCCAGGCCAACCCGCCCGAAGGCTGACAGGCCTTCGCGTCGGTAAAGGCCTTCATCGTCATAGCCACTGGCGTA
>JAVCKW010428852.1:0-17084 GCA_034780715.1 Peltospira delicata | reverse complement strand
ATATGTATATTATCTATTAGTAATGTATATTACTTATTATAAATGTATATAACCTATTAGAAGTGTATATAACCTATTAGCAATGTATATAGTTTATTAGAAATGTATATAAATTAGGTATTGTATATAAATTATAATATGTATATATTTTACTTAATAAAAAGAAAAGTATATATATTACTATAATATGTATATATATTACTATAAAAGAAAAAGGGAGAGAAAAATTAGTTTATAATGTTTTTGTGAAAGAATTAAGTTATAAGAAACACGGAACAACTGCAGCAAAGAATCAATGACAAAAAAAATTAAGATCTAAGACAGGAAGACAATCTTCAAAAGGAAATGATTTTGAAATATCAGAAGATACAATTAAAAAAATATTTGGTGAAGATTGATATGAAATTTTCAATTGACACAAACTGCATCCAGAAGAACCAGTAAAAAACATTTTGTTAATTACAGCTAAGTCTGTCCGTAAAACTAAACTTATAAAATTCTGACAACATATCCTACTTGCTAAATATCCTTGACTTAATGCTTATGACTTAAGAAAGACAAAAGAGCAATCTGCAAATAACTTAATTAAAGAACATATGGATGCCGCTAACTTCTGAGCAACAGAATATGGTGTACCTTGAATGAGAGATGTAATTACAAAAGCAGCTGGATTAATGTATTTTGTTAGAGATAAAAAAAGAAAAGATAATCAAGAGATTAACTTCTCTTCTTTCGATGCCATTGTTGACATTGGAGGATTTACAAGAGCAAATGCATTTCATTATGAAGAACTAGAGGATGCTGGTTCATCCAAAACTAAAACACCGACACCAGAAGAATTTAGATATATCTTTAATCTTGTTGATTCCAAAAATGAAGAAAACTTTCTTACAAGAGGAAAAGATATATTTGAAGTCGGTGCAACTAACTTCTTTTCAATGAATAGATGATCTAAAATACATCCACTTGTTCAATTTGCAGAAAAGTATGCTCCTTGACAACCAGTTAAAGAATGATTCCTTGAAGATTTAGTTAATAACAATATTTATGCCAAGTATGTTGGTGAGATTGATGGTGAATGAAGTATTATGAGTAATACACTTATTGTTTATGCAACAAAATTCTCTAACTCACTTCTTAACAAAAACAAATCATATGTTGATAGTCTACTTAAAAAAGTTAAATCTGGCGACGAAGAACAACTAGGAATTATCCTAGGAGATTTATACGAAGCTGAATTTGATAAAAAGAAATCTTATACATTCAAAAAAATGTTCGTACACCCAAAACTTCCTAAGACTCCACATATGATTCATATTGGAATTGATAAAGATAAAAACCAAGGAATTTACTTTACTCCAAAATATCTTATGAAGTTTGATGACCCAGCAACAATTTTAAAATGAAAAAGAGAAGTGTATGCTGTCATTAGAGATAAACAAATAGAATTACCATCAACTAAGAAAGGTTGAAATGGAGAAATTTATTACAACCTAATGAAAAAAACAATTATTGAGACTGTAGAAAAGCGTCATGTAGAAAAAAAAGGAACAATGGTTTTTTTAGATGACAACCAACAACTATGAATCGACAGACTTAATTTAGATCCAGAAATGCAAAAGAGAAATATTATTACTGCTTTAGCACCAAAACATAAAACTAACAAAAAAAGAAAATGGTCTTGGGGTGTTAAAGATAGACAAGATTATATGGAGTATGAAATTCCAAGAGGATTTGAAAGTACACTTCCTGGGAATGAACAACTTCTTTATGACTATACATCATGTAATAATGAACCAGGAACTAAAATAAGGGATGAAAGAAAAGATAAAAATAAATTGGATAGAATAAATTCAGATGAATATGGAAGTTCAATATTCTCTCAATATGCCCATACTTTCCCTGATGGTTTCTGAGATTGATATTATGAAGATAAGAAAATTAGCAATTAGCTATTTTTTCTTTATAATTTTTGTATGGATAAAAATAGTCAAAACAATATCGGGTCATTTATAGATTTTTATAAATACCTTCTGGAATATCAAAAAAGTAGTACATATAAATTCAAAGGTGATAAACTTATGAAAGACTATATCACTAAATTTATTACATATGCTTTGGATGTAGATAAATTTTCTGTTAAGAATATGTCTGATAAAGATGTTAAGAATTTACACAAATATTTAAGAAAAAGTAAATTTAACATTAAAAGAAAGTTATTAAGAGGAATTGCAGTAGAAGATGGATTATCTGCAATTGCTTTTACTAAAAAAGATAATGCAATTTATTTTGACGTTTATCATGTAGTGCAACCATTTATAACAGATTTAGATAAAATTACTGATATTACCATTTATCGTGCAGGAGATATGACTAAACACAATAATGGAAAAGAATCACCAGCATATTACAGATATTATCAAAATGATGATGGTAAATGAGTAAAAGAACTTTATTACTTAAATTATGAATCTAAATTAATTCCTACTGGAGAAATAACTAAATTCGATACAAAAGATATTCCAGTTATTGTTTTACCAAATAATGAAAATTATTCAAGTACTTTTGAAAATGGTAAAGAATTACTAGATGCATTAGGAAAACATTTAGAAAACCCAGACAAAGAATGAGAATATGATAAAGCGATGCTTATCAACAACAATATGCTAGAACCAACAAGGATTGGAGAAAGTTTACAAAAAGACATTGAAAGTGGAGAAAAAAGAGTTGTTGATATGAAAGACCCAAATGGATTCCTTCAAAATGGACTTTCTTATTTATCTTCTGGTGGAGTATCTTCTCAAATAGCACAAAGAAATTACAAAATGTATAAAGAGGAAGTTTTATTTTACTTCTTGTCTTGATTAGTTGTAAGTGATGGTAAAACAAATAAACATGGAGCTGAGGTTATTACTTCTCAACTTCCAACAATGAACCACATTCAATTTCAGAGAGAATTGTTAGAAGACTTTTATTCTGACTTTCTTAAAACATTAATTGAACTTGGTAAAGAAGTTAAAGATAGTTTATTAAAAGATATTGTTATCGATGATCTACCAGAAGTAGAAGTAAACCTTTCTAACTTTATGAATAAGATTGTAGAAATGAATAATAAAGATGGAGTAAACAATGCTTCTGGTGTAGGAAACACAGGAGTTAAATAATGAGTAATGTAGGAGGAAACAACTAATGATAGGTAATGATCAAAACTTAAAAAACAAAAACTTAAAAGATATTGATAAAATTCCTGTAGAACCATTATTTATTTATTACATTAAAAACCATAGCAATAAAGGTTTCATTAAAGAGAACTCTCTTTCTATTTTATTTTATAAATACGTTAATAGAATTGATGCAGTTAGAACGGAAGCCATTGCAGGAGTTGTGCAAGAGAATATTGCTAACGAGTCAAAAGGTAATACTGCTAAATTAATTAATAGAGTTAAAAAATATGCTTTCACAACAGAACAAGATGTTTTTCTAGGTGATGCAGAAAAAAAAGTTTTGATTGCAACAAAAGAACCACTTAAAGTTGTTAATGGTATTCCTAACACAGAAATATATTTTATTGATGATATTGTTAAAGCTCGTCCTCATTCCAAAAAAGTTAAAGGTAAAAAAATACTAGAAAATGAAATAGACTTTACACTTACAAATGTTAAAGACGTTGTAGCTGCATATTCTAATTTACATTTTCTATTCTCAGAAAAAGATAACATTTCTAATCCTTCAAACATAGTTCTAAACTTTAATAAAGAAACTTTACTTTCTAAAATTATGGCAAAGGGTCATATTAACGGACTTCCATTTAAAGATATAGATCTAACTTTCAATAAATCTTCATCAAGTAAATTATCTCTTATCAATTTTGCTCCCGTGTCTACAAACTATAAAACATCTTTCTATTCTCCATGATTAGATAATAATGTTGCTATTCCATTAGAAAACTTACCAGGAAGTAATTTTTCATTAAAGACAATATTTGCTGATTTTAATGTAATGTTCGAAGGATGACATAAAGATGACATCAACAACTTACTTGTTGTTATTTTAGATATGATGAAAATGTCTTGGGCATTTGCAACTAATTTCAGTGCATATAGAGATAAAGACGGAAAAATTGATGGTAATCAAGAGATTGGTAAAACTAAACTTATTAACATTGCAGATAAAGATGCAAAAACTGTTGTAGACAATTTAATGGTTAAATGAAAATTTGACAATCCAGAACTAAAAAATACTAATGGATTAGTTTTTGCTCAGCAAGTTATTGTTGCTCTATCTGGTGTTATTAAGAGTTCACATGCAATTGCTGGAGGAATAAATGATTTTTATAAAGCATATCTTCCTTGATACTTAGATGTTTCTTTTTTAGTTAATGAAAATTTAAAGCTAGATGCTAATTTAGATTTATCTGTAAAACTTAAATCTAAATATTTTGATGTGTCAAATACTAAAAAAATAAAGATCTTAGATAAATACTTAGATATATCTGAAATCAATGCTTTTGACGTCAATAGATGAATTACATCTCCAGAACTTCCAAATAGAATACAACCTATCAATAAAATTTCTAATCCTGGAGATATATCTTCTAAATCTGATACTGACCTTAAATATTTATTTTATATTCCATTTCAAAATGAAACTGCATTACAAGATTTATATGGAAAATTAGAAATAGAACATAAAAAAGGTTGACATAAAGAAAGTTCATATAGAGATTTTGAAAAAGAATACACTTTAACTGATAGTCAAAATTTTAAATGTGGAGCAAAAATAACAACTTCACATTTAGATTGTCAACAAGAAACTTTAGAATTATTTGGTCATTGTAAAAACACATATATTACAAAACAAGAACCAGATAAAGTTTGAGGTAAAGCAATTCAACCAGAACCACCAGCAGCATCAAAAGAACTAGCTCTTAAAGAAGTTCAATCAGTTCTTGGTAAAAATGAAAGAATATTCGATGAAGACATTAAAGATATTGAAATAGTAAAAGTTATTAAAACATCATCTAATGGACAAGCTTGTGGAGAAAGAGTATGTATCAATAATGATTCAATGAATAGTTCTCATGTTACATGTAGTTATAATGGAGGAGTTAATGTCAACTCTAAATTTACAACATATACTCTTAAATTTAAATATAGAGTAGAAGTTAATGGAGATTACATTTCTAGATACTTTAAGCATGATAAAACAATATTAGATAAAAATGCTTGAGATGTCATAGTTTCAAGATTATTACCAAATAATGATTATCATATAGATTTGCATCCAAATAAATATTTCTCTCAAAATGAAAAATTAACTGAAATCAATGAAATTAATATTCAATCTATTTGAAATGACAATATTTCTATTTACATTTCTAATGGTAAAGAATCTATTAACTTCCAAAACATTCCTTTGAGTTATACAGATGACGAAACATTAAGTAATTTAACAATTCTAATATAGGGTTGTTTTTTTATATATAATTGATTTATGGAACATAATGCTACTAAATGACAAATAACACTTGATGGATTTAATCAAGTTGGTAAAAATGCAATAATATGAGGAAACACCCTTGGTGATTTTTATGAATCATTACCAGAGAATATTAAAATTAGAAACAAAATTGATATTGAACCAATTACTGATCCAAAAGATCCAAACTATGATGCTTCTAAAGTTTCTGACTTTAATGAAAGATTAGATAAGTTATTTCGGTCTAAAGCAAATGAGGTAATACTTGGTATTGTTAGAAATAAACCTATCATTTTACAAGACCACGTATCATTCTCTTGATTAACTGAAGAAACAAAGCAACATTTAAGACATGCAGTATATCAAGCAATACAAGAGTCTTTAAATGGAACTTGATATGAAAATAGAACTGGTGGTGGGTTTAATACTCAACAATTATCTATAAGTGATAATCTAAGTGGATGAGTAATATCAGCACAACAATTAAACACTGCATCATGAAATGAATTACAAGCTAGTAAAATTGATAACTATAAAATTGTTAGTGAAGATTACTTATCAACAAAAACACCAAATGGTAATGTAAGAATTATTGGAAGAATTAATGCGGAAGCAGCAAAGTATATAAAGGAGCTTAAATAATGGAAAAATATTTAGTATTTGAACAAATGGTTAGAGAAGATGGAATTAAATCTCATAATGATAATGATGTCATTATTCCTTTTAATAATATGTTTATCGATGCCGATAAAACAGACGATCCAAAAAAATTAATTCTTTTAACTGGACTTAAGACTATGTCTTTAATTAATGAAAAAATTGCTTCTATTCATACAACAATTGGAAATGTTGAAGTACACGACAAGCAAGATGCTCTAAATAAAATTAATCAATTTAATAATGGAGGAGATCTAACTTTAACTGAAGGCGGAATATATAATCAATCTATTGCTAAAATAGATGATGTTTTAAATTTCATACCAGAACCAGGTTCACAATTCCAAGCTGAAACACTATCAGTTGACAAAAACAAAAAATTATTTGCATTAACTTCAAACAATGTTGTGTTCGATGTTATCAATGATATGGATGATAGAATTTCAATTAATGAAGATTCCATTACTGTCCTAGAGTCTAAACAAAATTCTTTCCTAAAAAAAGACGGAACAACAGAAATGGACTCTTCATATGTACCAACTAAACCAGGACATGTTGTTAACTTTGGAAAAGCAACTGCAATGTATGATGGTTTAAATTATGAAATTGTTGCTGCTAATTCTATTGCAAAAGATGCACAAACAAGAATTATCGATGCTGAACCTAAAATTGCCGATAATGCAGCAGGTGTTGCTGATTATTGAAATGAAAAATCTGGGTTTGCTAGAACAGAAGATTTTACAACTACTAAAGAATTAGATTTAAGTTCATTAAGATGAACGGAAAATGGAGATGATTTAGAATTAGATATTAGTAATTTAGATTTTACTAATTGAAAAACTGGAGCAATTGCTAAAATTAAGAATGAAGCAATAAATCATATTGCTGTTTATATAGAAGATAGTTTTAATGACGCTTCTGATACAGAGCAAAGTAAAAGTATTGATAATTCTAAAGAAACTATTACTGTTAAAATTACATCTGATAAAGTTGTTATTTCTTCAATGTCTGCTAAATCAAGAACATATTTTATTGCTAATATGATTCCACAATATATTGTTCAGGCGGGAGCATCAGGTGGTTCAGTATCTGATATTGTTGCTAGAAAAGATGCAGACATAGCTAAACAAATTGCAACTAATGCTAAAGCAACAGCTGATACTAATAAAGTAGAGTTAGATAAAGCTAAGCAAGATATCAATAACAAACAAGATAGAACTCTTCCTTCTGGTAAAACTGTTCAAGAAACATTTACAGAACAAGATACAAATATCAAGTTTAATAAATCAAAACTTGGTTCTGTTGTTGCTAACTATGCAACAGAAAGTGTTATTGATGCTCAAAATCCTATTACTCAACAAGACTGAAAAGAAGGAGATTTAATCCAAATTAGAGATTATAACTCTACTGGTAAAGAAGCAATTGGTATTTATACTGATAATAGTAATTGAAAATTCTTCGAGCAAAGCAGTGGGGGAACTACTATTGATGAGCATAGGTTGTTTGATGCAAGTTCAACAACAAAAACTAGAATATTAAAAAATATTTCACAATTTTCAATTGAAGATTTACCATGAGGTAAAACTATGATTCTAAATGGAAATCAGATTAATTTAATTGGTTTTAAGTTTAATACTGAAGACACATCAATGATTATTGGTCCAGAAGATATTAAAATGACAACCACTGGTGGTGAAACAAAAGGTATGAATTTAATATTTGGTCATGAAACTGTATCTTTTAAATGAGATCATAGTGCTAAAAAAATGTATCTTGCAGATAAAGATGGAAACAGAATTAAATATATGGAGGACATGTAATGAAACGATTAAATGTTAAAAATTATGAAGAAATAAAAAATTGAATTGTTAATGACGATCATTTTGATGTTTATGCTAAACCAATAGCAACGACACAAGAAGAAAAACAAAGAACAGTAGCATTAGTTAATGGTGGTTATATTGCATCATTTGACACAAAAGAAGAAGCAGAAGCATTTGCTAAACCATTAAGAGAAAAAAAAGCATTTACCGATAAAGCACAAGTATCACAAGGTGCTATGGCTTTACAAATCACAGAACTTAATAACATTATTGGAACACACATTAAAGAAGTTAAATATTTAGATCCTCTTAAAGGTTCAAGACTTGAAGCTGAGTGAGCAGTAATTCATGCATATATTACAAAAGCAAATAGATTATTCCTTCACGGAGAAAAATACCTATTTCCTAAAAATACTCTAACTTTATTAAATAGTATTACTAATTCTATTCCAGAATATTTATCGAAAGAAATAGAAAGTATTTTAAAAGATGCAGATACACTTGGAGAACTAAATAAAGAAAATCTTGGTAATGTTCTTTCTATTCTTTATCCTCAAAACAAGTATCATGCTAAATTAGGATTTGACCCAGCTAAACCAAATGACGTTTCAAAAGAAACTCTTCCAGAAGGAGGAGTTCCAAACTATGATGTTTATAAACCTAAAGATATTCCTAAAGGAAATATTCCAGAAAACTTTAGTTTTATTAAACACGATAGTGAAGGTTCATTTATTGAAATTAAAGACCCTAACTCAAAAGACTACACAAGATACTACCAACATAAAGTGGAAGGTTTGTTCAATGGAGTATTTTTCTCTCATACATATAAAGATACTTCACAAGACCCATTAGCAACTATTGCTTTTGTTAAAGGTATGTTTAATGATTTAAACGAACATTACATGTCTAAGCAAGACGGGTTAAACTTAGAACAATCTTTAATGAGTTGAACTCAAACAAAACTGGATGCACTCAAAACAAGTGAAAAAGAACTTCCAGATTATTCAAATCTTAAAGTAAATGGAACTCTTTACAATAGAGTTAAAAACTTAAAAGCATTTATTTATAAAGGAACTATCTTCCATGAACCATATATTCATGGTAATTCAATTACATTCCATTCTGTATCTTATAAACAAGGTAAAATTGTTGGTTCTATGATTAAACTTATTAAAGGTTCACAAGCTTCAATTATTGTTAACTCAAAAGAAACAGGTGGAGCAACTCAAAAAGATTTAGAAGACTTAGAACACAAACTAACTACTTTAATTAGACAACATATTGCGGGTGCTAAGAATTGAAGAGTTGTTATTAAATCTCTTCCAGCTGGTAAAACTGAATGATTATCTCTAACTCCACAAGGAGCAAACTTCTCAAATATTGTTTCAACAAGTGCTATGCTTACATTTGATGAAAAGCAAACAACATTATCAGGTGTATTTGTAGATGCAATACAAGGAACAGATAGAGCACATTACTTAATGGTCCATAAGGATGAAAGTAGAGAAGCATTAAACACAGATAAACAACACTTTGTCGAAGTAAGAATAAGTGATGAAGGGTTTATGCTTGCAACTATTCAAAATGGAAATTCTTTATCATCACAACCAGAAGTATTAAACTTAACAATTAGCGGAGTTCTATAATGAAAAATTTATGTTCTGCAAAAAGTTGATTTGTTAACATAATGCTTGGTATTATTACTATTGCTTTATTTATTACTCTAATAGTTAGAAATAAAAGTGATGGAGTAGAAATTATTTTAGGAAGTAATTTCAGTATATTAATACTTGGTTTCTTTATGGAACTAGGAATTAATATTTATAAAAAGAAAGAGAAGGGCAAAGATGTGAAGTAAATTTATTTTATGACTTAAGAAATTGTTTAGAGTTTTCATTTTTGATAGTGGTTTATTCGAAAAAGGAATTGACAAAGTTATCGAAGAATTATTAAAACAAGGAATTAAAGCTTCTGATAATTTCAAAGACTGAATGGATATATTACTTGAACAACTAAAATTAGAGTTTAGTAATATTAAACCAATTGTTAAATGATTAGATGCTTTAGTTCACTTTCTAAATACTAACTGAGGAAGTTATATAGATCACACTAAAGGTGGAATCAAAGTTAAATTAGAAGTCTTAAAAGAAAAGATAATGGAATATGTAGAACACATGCTATAATCCATTAAATAAACAAACAAGATTAGCAATTAGTTGCTAATTTTTATTTTATTACTTATAATTTCTATATGGCACTTATATATGGGAACCCAATAGAACTTAGTAAACTAAGTAAAAAAGAAATATTTATACCAGTTAAACATCCTCACCACGGAGGAATAATTGGAATTTTAAGAATTGTGTTTACTGCAGTCGAAATATTAGTTTCATTTATTCCAGGTGTTGGACCAGAATTATCTGCTGCTATTGCGGTTGCTGGTGCTGCCGCACAAGCTGCTTTAACAGGAATATCATATGCACAAGGAAATATAAGGAGTACAGGACAATTATTAGGTTCATTGGCACTTGATATCATTCCAGGTCTAGGATTAGCAGGAACAGCCATTAAAAACGAATTAAGGACTGTTGCTATATCTGTGGAATCTCTTAATGAAGTTTTAGAAGTTCAAAGATTAGAAAATATTTTCATAAGAGGAACAAGTGAATATGCAGAAACTAAATCTTTATTAAAGATAAGTGGTATTAAACGTGGAACTACATTTATGAAAATAGATGGTAGACTTACAAAGGTTTCTACATTAAATAAATCTAAATTAATTAAATATAGACAAGCATATTACAAAACAATGATTAAAACTAAAAATGTTTCTGATGCTTCTCTAGTAAAACAAGAGTTTGAATTTGAAATGAAAAGTGTGTTAAAAAATGCTAATAATAAAGATTTAGCATTAGTTCGTTTACTTAAAAATTCTAAGAACCTTAATAATACTGAGTTAATTGATAGGGACTTTGGAGAGTTAATAGAAACTATTTCAGACCAATTAAGTCCAAGATTAGTTAAATATATAGAAAACCAAGGAAGTGATACTAGACAAGTTTTAAGTGCATTAGAAGACTATACTGTTTCAAGGAAGTTAACAAGTAGAATTAACCGTATATTTGCAAGTGGAGAAAGTGATTGATCTACTGCAGAATTTTGAAGACAAGTTAAGAATGGTAAGATTATGAAGTCTTCCAACTTTTGAACTCAAGCAGCACAATCTTTAAATGCTAATGATGTTGGTCGTGAACTAATTACTAAACCATTTAATGAACTAATTAGAAAAAGTAAAAAGTTCTGAATGAAACAAAGAAAAAGATTAATTAAGAAGTTTGGTAAAAATGCCGGTAAAGCTTTAAAGGCAGAAGAAAAACTTCGAAGAGAAATGGAAAAGTTTGGTAGATATTGAAATGGTAGTTTAGTATTAGGTTATAGAATATTACAAGACTTAGGTAATGCTTATTCTATTCAAGTACACTTTAATAAAAAAAATACAGCTGCTTTAACACGTGGATCTAAAAACTATGGTGGTAAAAAAGATATTATTATGTATATTACTAAACACCAACTTAAACAATGGAATCATGCAGAGAGTCATTCCAATTATTATCTAAGACATTTTGCTTTATCACGTGGTGGTAAACCAGTTGGTTATGAAATATCTAATGAACTATTTGCTAACTTCTTAACATTTGTACCATTACCAGCATTAAGAAACTTCTTATCTGTTTATTAAAATATTAAGGGTGTTGCAAAAGATATTTCAAAAGGTACATATTTTAGTGAATGATTACCAAACTTTGAAAAAACAATTAATAGATTGTGGATCCATAAGATAGGTAAATTTGCTGGGTCATCATTAGAAATATTCGGACATGGATTTGGAAAAGAAGGTCAAAGATTTGGACTTGGTATTGCCAGAGGATTCCAACATAGTCAAGGTCAGAAATTAGGAAGCTTTAGTTTCACACCATTAAAGACAACAATGGCCACTTCATTTAAAGGTACAGTGTTAAGGTCTGGTAGATCTAGAATGTCGCAAGGAAGAAGAACAGCATCACAACAAAGACAATCAATCAATAGATATGGTAAAAACTTAAGAAGAATTGGTGGTATGTTTAAAATATAGTATAATTTTTTTGGAGGTAATATGGCAAAAAAGAATAAAAAAGATAAAAAGAACAATTCTCCTCAAAATGAAGTTGTGTTAAATGCTAATGAAAACCAAAACAATTCTCCTTCTAATAACAAGAAAAAATTATATGGTTTTGATGGCGTGAAAATTGTTGAAGTAAAAACAGAAGCTGAAGCTCTTTCTCCTGAACAGCTAAAATCTTTAAAAGAAAAACTAGAAAAATAGTTTATAATTATTTTGGTCTCTTGTTGACCGTTTGTATTTTGCTTTGTAATCCGTAAGTTTTATAAAGTGATAAAAAAGAATTCCTTCGGGAGTTCTTTTATTTTTAAGAATATTTATATATAAGTTTCAAACTTGTATATAATGTTATTGCTAATATTTGTTTAGCATATGCAAGTCTGGGACGACTATAAATAAGATACTGGGAGGTATTATGACTTTACAAGAAAAACTTAAAGCACTTAACTTGAGCGAAGATGACATTCAAGAAATTAATTCATTAGTTGATGGTGTTATCAACAAAAAGGTTCAAGATAAAGATGCTGAAATTGAAACTCTTAAAGGGGACTTTGAGAAAAAACTAGAGGAATCTAACTCTAAGCTAGAAGAATATAAAAGCAAAGAGATAGATGCAATCAAAACAAAAATTGCTAAAGAAGTATTTGGAAATAACTTCGAAAAGGGTATGAAGTATTCTAATTTCCCAAATGACTTTGACTTTAGCGATGAAGATGCTGTTAAAGCACACTTACAAGAAATTAATGATGATCTATTTTCTTCAAATGAAAATGATCCAGAAAATACAACTAGAAAAGTCGGAGGAACAACTATTGTGCCAAAGACTGAAGAAGATGTAAAAAATGAACAAATTCTTGAAGCTGCTTTATCTGAAGAATAAATTATAGGAGGACATTATGTCAAAAGGAAAAACAACTGCATTAATGGTTATTGATGCTTCTACTAAAAAGCAAATTGAAATTCCATTAAATACTGCAGCAAAAATCTTAGAACCAATTGTGGATCTAAGAACATGAATTAAAGAGTTTACTAGAGAACTTCCAAAAGGTGAAAAAGTTTACAACGGAAGTGCTATTAAATTTATGGCATTCCCAAAAAACCAATCACAAGGAAGAGACGTAGAAGTTACTGTTGATGCTAATGGTAATATTAATGGTGGTATGTATGGAGGTTCAACAGATGCAACATTTGGTTATGTAACACCAACTGCTGGTTCACAATTAGTTGAAGACTTCATTACACCACAAGCGGCTAAGTTCTTAAAACAATTATTATCTAAAAAAGACCTAAAAACAAAAGGACTAGAAGTTTTAGCAACATATCACTATAAAGATTTTGTTGCTTCTACTGCAGAAGATAACTTAATTGCTCTTAAAGAAGCAATGGTTGCATCATTCGGTACATTAGGTAAATGAGCAAAAGATGCTGGTCATGTATTACCAACTACTGGTACAGGTCTAAGAAAACAAGCTAAGACTTATACATTAGATGCTGCTGGTGGTAATGAAGCACTTGATGACATTAAAGCTGCTGTTAGATATAAATCAAAACTTGGTCGTGAAGATGGTGTAGAAAAAGATTACCCATTCGCTAGAGGTCTTAAAATTGGTCAAGATAATAGAATTATTTTATCTTCACATGTAGCAGATGCTATTAATCTTGCTATTAAAGATACAAAAAATACTATTATCCCAGGTGTTGGTTATGACATTGCTAAAGGTAGAATCACAAGTATTACTATTGATGACTTTACAGTTCCAGTAATGATTGTTTCAGATATGCCTCAAAGTGGTGGTAAAAACTTTAACTGAGCAATTATCGAAAAAGGTAAAAATGGAGCAATTGCTATGCCAAATAAATTTGTTGGTGGTATGGTTGTTAGACCACACTACGAAGGAAACTCTCTACTAGGTAAAATCCTTGAAGCTGTTGGACTTGTTGCTGGTCTTAAATTACTACAACCTGAACTTAACTTTGCATCATTCGAAGCGTAATATTTAATTCATTAAAAAAGTAGGCACTCGCCTATTTTTTTCTTCATTCTTATATAAAGTAATGATTATTCATTTGGTATGAGTTTTACGGAAAACAAACACTCAGTCGTCAATAATTATTTTATTAACTGTTCTTACTGGATATCTATAAGCTTTATTTCTAAATTGTCTTTTGAACTTTTTACTTCAAGCATACTGGAAATCTCTTTCTAATGATCTTTCTAATGCATGATAAGAAAACTCAATAGGTTTCTTTCCTTTGCGTTTGTGTTGAACTCTATTTATTTTTCTTCGTGTACTCATATAATGCATCGTGAATTACATCAGTAATCTTTACTGTTAATTCTTTATTTGTATATCCGTATACTTTGATTGCATCAGCTAATAGTTTTTTATCTATTAGTACACTAACATGTTTCTTTGGCATCTTTGCCTCCTTTTAAAAATTTTTCTATTTCTTTTTTTGTTTCATTACTAATTATTGCAGTATATTTAGTTTGTGAAACACCTTTAGAATATAGTTTATTTCTTTTCATTTGCAATTCTACAACTGCTTTTATTTGTTTATTAGTCGCTCATGGACAAAAATTTTTATATAATAAATTTCAATATTCTCTTTCTTTTTCTTCTCGACTATTTGTTTTTTTCTTTTTCATTGTTTTCCTTACTATCGTTATCAAGCATTACTTTTTGAAATTTAATTGTTAATCCATCGTATATACCAACTAATTTTTCTTTTAGAGATTCCACTTCTTTAATATTTGTTATTCTTGTTTCTATAATGTTAACATTGTTATTAAATTCTGAATGGAAATCTCATGTATAACCTTGATTAATAACTAAATCTGCAGCATTATTAATATGTCTAGAAAAGCAATTAACACACATTTCTGTTGGTCCTCATAAAATTAGTGCTTTTTTATTTGGTACACAAAACAGACATATTTGTTCTACAGGAATATTATCTTTCGACATGTCTTCCTCCTTCAACAAACATATTTAATCTTTCCAATAGAAGTTTATCAGCTTGTTGTTCTAGTCTTCTTTGCTTTTCTTCTGGTAGATCATAGAATGAAGGAATCTTTCTTTTTAATTTTAACGACATTATTTTAATATCGTCTACGTAAACACCACCCATTTGGAATAATAATTCTTTATAAATTAATTGCTGTACTCAATGAGAATCTCTAATTTGTCCTGTCTTAATATCTAGTAAAGTAATTGAATTATCTTTTTTATTCATATACAACCTATCAATAGTTCCACATATTTGGTATTTTGAGGCTCATATAGGCAATTCTTTAGCAATTTGGTAATTATCCCTTATTATTTCTTTTCTCTTGCTTAAATAAGACAAAATGAAGTTGTGTTCGTCTTCGTCTAATTCATACATGATCGGATTGTCTTCCAGCTTATCTTCTGGAATCGTATCTATGATCTCAGTTAAATGGTGAATTCTTTCTCCACGTATTGCATATGGAGTAATGAATTCTTGGAACTCTGGAGAGTTAAATCTTTCCAATTCGTCAGGAGTCATTAATTTTTTTATTAATCTAGTAGTTGATAAATACTCGACACCATCAATAAAATATCTGTGGTTTTCTTTATCAAACACTAAATGTTTATTATTTTTATCAAGTAATGGTCATAAGATACCATATTTATCTACATCAAATTTTGATTGTTTCATGTTATGCTCCTTTGATTTCTTTATCAATTTCTGAGATTGAATATTCTCAGATTTTTTTATGATCACGTACACACATTTTACGTACGACATCATATTGCTTTTGGTTTAGCTGTTGTTTTTCTTTAGATCTAACTGGAGTTCCAGATGGATAAAATGCTAATTTTTTATCTTGATCTGTTAATTTTTTAGTTTTATTAAATGAGTAATTAGTATTGTATTTAGCTGATGAAGTTTGTTTCACGTCTAATTTAAGCAATTGCTTATAATACTTTTTACCTTCTTTTATGTCTGACACCTCGAAAACAACAGAGTTGTGCTTGTTGTTCTCGGTAGTTAGATTAACTGTAAATGTAAATTTAGGCATTATTTCACCTCCAAAATTTCTGCTTCAATATCCATTGGTATGTTATGAAGCACGTAAGATCTTGCTTCTTGCAATGTAAATTCATATGCTTGATCTTTATATTTTTCTTCTGCTTCCATAAGCATTCCTCAGGCATTTTTACAAATGTATCTTGGTTTGTTTGTTCTAATTGTTTTAATGATGTATCTTTTAGGCATCTTGTTCCTCGCTTTCCTCATAATATACTAGAATAGTATCTGCATCGTGAACAGGTGATAATGTTTTTTCTATCATTTCTACCAATTCTCCGATAGTGTTTTTACCATATGCATAATCTTCACCATTTAAAGTATCAAATGTACCTTCTGATTGATTAGCATATTCTACTTTAATGTCTTGTCTTCTGTTTTCTTTTAACGCTGCATTAATTGCAACGACATCTCTAATAATAATGTTAAGCATTTTTATCCTCCTGCATTTCCATAAACATTTTACTTAATCACTTATCATTTGCTAATAATTGACCTAATGCTGCATCTAATAATTGTCCTGTTTTTTTACCTGTTTTTTTTGATAACATATCAAAAAGTTCAATTGCTCTTTTTTTTGTCATGTTCTGCTCCTTATATTGTTTCTTCTAAGTATTTAAATAACTTGTATGTAGTTAGTTTTCCGTTAAATAAATAAGATGTTGCATATTCACTGTAATAATCTGGGTCTTGATTAACTTCAATTTTTCCGTCGTTATATCATTCAATTACATTTGTTTTAAGTTCTTTATGTAAACTTAATTTGTTTGTTGACATATTTTCATAAACAACTACGTATACATATTTTTTGCTTAAGAATGTATACATTAGTGCTTGAATGTTTTTTAAATTACTTATTAATTTTTTCATATTTTACTCCTCTACCTGGTAAGTTATGGAATTCTAGTGTG
>JAVCKW010427743.1:0-17111 GCA_034780715.1 Peltospira delicata | reverse complement strand
TCTAGATAAGATTCTCCACCTTGGCATCCACACTATAGTTCTATGGTCACCTCTCATCTGATGTCCTACACCAGTAGTAGAGTCTTCAGCCCAAGTTCCATCTGAGGCTCTATATCTTGCTAGTGAATCATTTGCAACTCTATAGTCTGCACCAATACCATTTATCATAAATCCAGTTGCTGAGTCATTATCAGCATCTATATATATCTCAGTATTATTAGCAGATGTGATAGCTTCATTATCTATATCTATAAAAACTTGAAAGTTTGTAAGCTCTTTTGGCATACCTTCCCAAAAATGTGCTTGAACAACTGTGGTAGAGTCTAGTTTTTTTAACTCTAAACTAACATCCCAAGTCCAATCTCTTTCAGTACTAACTGTACGACCTAGTTTTGAAGTATTGTGTGGCTGTTTTGTTATGCCACTATCTGCTGTTTCTGATCCACATCCTGAGAAGAGTAGTGTTGCTAAGAATCCTGAAATTGTTAATAATTTTGTTTTCATTTTATATATTCCTAAAAGTTTATTTATAAAACTAGAATATAATAAAAATATTACTTTGTCAATATAATTTTTACTTTATGATGCTCCTTTTACTTTTATGGCACGATTTGTTACATGTTATTTAAAATATATATTGCTAGGCTCTTTTACATCTATCTCTATGCCAATCATATAGGAGAGGTTTGACGAGTTATCAAATGTACGAATTTTTCCATGTATAAAAACTTTTTTATTTTTATCTCGTATATCTTTATCTCTTAAATCATTGTACAGTTCAGCAAAATCATAAGATGCAGGGGTGTTTACATGTATGCTATCTTCATCAAATCTATCTGGTTTTATAGAAAAGTACCAGTTTGCCATGCCACATGTTGATATGTTTTCATAGTCAATATAAGCCCAAACTTTAACTTCTTTTTTGTTCAAGAGTTTAGTTTTTAGAGAGTTATTTGTAAGTTGTGAAAGTGGTGTATATCCGTTTATTGAAACATTATCTTGATGTTTAGCACATGCGGTAAAAAGAAAGAGAGTAAGTAATAGTATATTTTTCATAATTATCAAATAAGCCCCTAAAAAGGGGCTATACTCTTACTCTACGATTTTTATAACAACACGACGGTTTTGGATTCTTCCTTCGTTTGTGTTGTTGTCTGCTATTGGTTGTGATGAACCAAAACCTTTAGATGTTAGTATGTTTTCATCAATTCCATTTTTTACAAGGTAGTTTTTTACAACTTCAGCACGAGATGCACTTAGTTTTAGGTTGTAGTCCTCATTTCCATGTGCATCTGTGTGCCCTTGTATCTCGTAGTTAAAGTCTGTATGTTCAGATATAACCTTAGATACTTTGTCTAGCAATTTAACACTTTTTGGAGTTAAATCAGCACTGTTGTATTTAAACTCTATTTTGTTTAGTGCAAGTGCTTGTCTTAAATCTTTTTCAACTGCTTTTACCGCTTCAAGTTTAGCGACTACTTTTTGTGCTTCTTGTGCCTCTTTTTCTGCTTTAGCTTTAGCATCTTCTAGTGCTTTAGCTTGTTCTTTTGCTTGTGATGCTTCATCTTTAGCTTGTAGGGCAGCCTCTTTTGCTGCTTGTATTTGGGCATTTGCTTCGTCTAGTTTGATTTTTAACTCTTCTAGTTTCTTCTCCTCTTCTGCCACTTTTGCTTCAACTTGTTGTGTTGCTAAAAGTGCTGCCGCTGCTGCCGCTGCTTTTAGTTTTTTTGCTTTATCTTCTGCCTCTTTTAGCTTTTGTGCTAACTCTTCTTCTGCTGATTTTTCCTTCTCTAGTTCAGCTTGAAGTGATGATAGTGTTGAAGTTGCATTTTCATCTTTTGCTTTAAGAGCTTCAAGTTCAGCTTTTAACTCCTCTTTTGTTTTTTTCTCATTTTCAAGCTCTTCTTGGATAGAAGTTAAAGAAGTTGTAACATTTTCATCTTTTGCTTCCAATGCCTCTTTTTCAGCTTTAAGAGCATCTAGCTCTTCTTGTAGTGCAGTTAGCGAAGAAGTTGCATTTTCATCCTTTGCTTTTAGCTCCTCTAGTTGTAGTTGTGCCTCTTTTAGTGCTGCTTTAGTAGTGTTTAGCTCTTGAGTTAGATTTGCATCTGCTTCAGATTTTGCCGCTGCTTGTTGTGCTGCTAGAGTTGCCGCAGCCGCTGCTGCTACTTTTAGTTTGTTTGCTGTTGATTCTGCTTGGCTTAACTTCTCTTCTAGTTCAGTTACTTTTGTTTGGGAAGCACTCAATTTTTCCCCTAACTCTTTAATCTTCTCTGTAAGCTCTTGCTCTTTTGCAATCTTCTCATCAAGCTCTTTTTGCATAGATAAAACAGATTCTTTTGTCATGTCTAACTGCTCTTGTAAGTCAGAGTTATCAACTTTTTTTGCCTCTTCTAGTTCAGCTTTTAGTTTTTCATAATCAGCTTGAAGTGCATTTTTTTCCTCTTCAAGTTTTGCTTTTTCTGATGCTAATTTCTCTTGTAACTCTTTTTGTTTGCTTGATTTTGCTGCTGCTTGTTGTGCTGCTAGAGTTGCGGCTGCAGCAGCGGCTACTTTTAGTTTGTTTGCTGTAGCTTCTGCCTCTTTTATTTTTGCTTCAAAGTCTGCTTTTTGTGCTTCAAACTCAGCTTTTAGTTTCTCTTTTTCCTCAAGTAGTGCAGCTTCAAGTTCAGCTTTTTTTGCATCTAGTTCTGCTTGTGCTATATCAGCTTTTTGAGTATCTGTACTCTCTTGTTCTTTAACTACGATAAGCTCTTGGACATCTTCCTCTTTTGGTTGAGGTTTAGTCTCTTCTTCTTTTACCACTTCTTCATGCTTTGGTTCTTCTTTTTTTTCTACTTCAACTTCTGTATGAATAGCAGTCTCTTTTTGAACTTCTTCATCTTTCTCCTCTTTTACAAAGAGTGTTTTGGGGTTTTCTGCTTTAGATGTCTCTTTGTGTGTTATAACTTCACTGACATCTTTTTTTGAGTCATCCCCACACCTTGTAAAAAATAGTAAAATTCCAATAAGTGCCAATGCACTTACAACTTTTTGTCTCAAATTATCCATAATACGCCTCCAGTTTAAATAATTTAATCATATTGTATTAAAATTTTGTTGATAAATAGTAATTATTGTAAACTTTTCTATTATGAATATTAAAAAAAATTACCATCTTATAGTTATTGGTTCTGGTGCGGCTGGTATGATAAGTGCCATAACTGCTTCAAAACTTGGAAAAAATGTTCTTCTTTTAGAAAAATTACCAAAATTGGGAGCTAAGTTAAAAGCTACTGGAGGAGGTAAATGCAATCTAACAAATACCCTGTCAAATGAAGATTTTATGGCAAGTTTTGGGAGAAATGGAAGATTTATTTCTCCATCGTTAGAAAAGTTTAATCAAGAAGATTTGCGTAAGTTTTTTAAAGAGCTTGGTGTTGAAAGTCATGCTCCAGATGGCAAGAGAGTTTTTCCAGTTACGCACAATTCTGACACCATAGTAGATGCTTTAGTAAAAGAGATGGCAAATTTAGGTATTGATGTTATCACTTCTCAAAGAGTACAAAAGATTTTGGTAGATAACAATCAACTAAAAGGTGTGATGACTCAAGATAGTAGTTACTATGCTAAAAATGTTATCGTTGCTACTGGTGGGTTAGGGTATCAGAGTTTGGGAGCTGATGGAGATGGTTATAAACTTGCATCTTCAGTAGGACATAAAGTGACATCATTATATCCAGCCATGATGCCTTTAAAAACAAAAGAGAGGTGGGTGGCAGAGTGTAGGGCAGACACTATCTCCAAAGTTACTATGAAGATAGATTTGAAAAAGGCTAGAAAATTAAAAGCTGTTGGTGATTTGATATTTACCAAAGATGGGATAAGAGGCCCTGTTGTTTTGGATTTTGCTAGGGAGATAACTCCTTATTTGGAGAGGGAAGCCAAAGTCCCATGTTTGGTAAATCTCACTAAAGGCATGAATGAAGAGCAGATAAGAGAGCATCTAAAAAAAGATAAAAATATCTCCATAGTCAAATCTATATCAAAGTTAGTTCCCATGGCAGTTGGTGTAGAGTTTTGTAAGTTGTGTGAAATAGAGGCAGATGAGAAGTTTACAAAAGTGCAGGGTGTTAAAAGAGATAAACTTATAAAGATGTTGGCATGGACTCCTTTGACTGTTGTAGGTTGTGAGGGGTTTAAAAAGGCGATGATTACAAGAGGTGGCATATCGTTAAAAGAGATAAATCCAAATACTATGGAGAGTAAACTTTTAAAAGGGCTATATTTTTGTGGTGAGGTTGTTGATTTGGATGGACCTTGTGGAGGGTTTAACCTCCAGTGGTCATTTTCGAGTGGTTTTTTAGCTGGTCATCTTGGTTAGCATCTATGATGTTTTTAATATCAACAAGCTTTTGTTGAGGCTCTCCTAGATAAAAACCTTGTGAATAATCAGCACCCAACTCTTTTACTTTTTCATAAACAGTTTCATTGTGTACAAACTCAACAACTGTTTTACTACCAAGTTTTTTAGAAAATGCTATGATTGCTTCTGTTATGATTTTTGATTGATCATCTTTGTCGATATTTTTTATCAAACTGCCATCTATTTTGATAAAGTCAGCATTTAATTTTATGATATGTTCAAAGTTTGCATAACCACTTCCAAAATCATCTATCGCTATCTTTGCTCCAATAGTTTTAATCTTTTGTATAAAAGTGTTTACTAGCTCATAGTTTTTAATCTCTTCTGACTCTGTTATCTCAAGTATAACTTTTTGAGGATGAGGAAATTGTTTAAGCTTTTCAAATATATACGATGAAATCTCTTCATCATATATATCTTCTACTGTTATGTTCATAGAAAACTCATATTGTGGGAGATTTTGGAAAGTTTTTAGTGTGTTGTCTATGACTATTTTTGTTATTTTTGTATATAGTTTTGCTTTTTTTGAAATATCTAAAAAGAAAAACGGAGATACAACTTTTCCATCGGTTTCTATGAGTCTAACTAAAGATTCATATTTTGTTATGGCTCCTGTTTTGTTGTCTATGATAGGTTGAAAAAATGTTGTAATCCTCCCATCTTTGATAGCCTCTTTTAGTTTGTTTATCCACTCTATGTTGTTTTCATAATCAAAGTCTTTATTCATGCTACTATTGTACAACATAAACTTTTTGTTCTCATTTTTTGCTATCTTTCTAGCTTTACTTGCATAGGTAAGAAGAGTCTCATAATCTGACTCTTTGTTGTAAAAAGATACACCTGCACTTAGTGTGATACTAACACAGCTGCTTTTTGAATCACAATCAATAGTCTCTTTTTCGATATAGTTTATGATTTCTAGCAATACTTTTTTATAGTTTTTGCTTGTTAGTTGCCCCTCTTCAAAGTAGAGTATGAACTCATCTGCATGTAGCTTGTAGAGTTTTGAGTTGGAGTTTTTTGATATATCTGATAAAATCTTTGCAAGATGTATCAAAACTTCATCTCCCATGGTCTCCCCGTAAAAGTCGTTTAAGTTTTCAAAGTCATCTATGTTTAGATAAAAGAGTATAGGTTTTTTTGCAACTTTTAAATCATCTAAAAGTTGACTTCTATTTGGAAGTTTAGTTAAAAGATCGATTTTCTGTTTTTGTATCTCTAGTTTACTCTTTTCAAGCTCTGTTATATCGTGTCTAACACCAATATATTCGATTGTATTGCCATCACTATCTAAGACAGGGAGTATTGTGGCATCTACGATATAGTAGCTACCATCTTTTTTTCTATTTTTTACTACACCTTTCCATACTTTTTTATCTTTTATAGTTTTCCATAGCTCTTTAAAATCTTCTTTTGGACTATCTGGATGTCGAACTATGTTATGTGACATGCCTATAAGTTCATCTTTTCTGAAGCCTGAAATTTCACAAAACTTTTTGTTTACATAGGTGATTATCCCTTTTGTATCTGTTTTTGATACTATGCTTGTTTCGTCTATTGCCATTTTGTATCCATCTAAAAAGGATATATTTGCATCTAATTTTTGACTCATATCGTTAAAAGCCAACAGAGCTTTTCCTAGTTCATCATGGGTGTTTGTTTTGAGGTGAATATTTGTTTTTCCTGCTGCTATCATGCGAGATGCTGTTTGTAGTTTTCTTAAACTTGTGGCGATAGAGCTGTAAAAAGCACTTGAGAGGTAAAGTGCTAGGGATATTATGAGTGCAAATCCCAATATCGTAAGGATAAAGTGATTTATTGTGTTTGATTTTAAGTTCTCTATAACTTTTTTGTAACTTTGTAGTAGTTTGTTGTAGAGTTTTGCTTGTTCGTTTATTGCTGTTGTAGCGAGGTTGAAAAATTGTTTTGCGTTGTAGTTTGGCTTATTTGCCATAAAAATATTTTCATTGATAATATCTAGCATTTTGTCAAGTTTATGAGAGGCAAGAGCTGTTGTTTTTTGTATGGATAGATAGTTGTCTATATCTGATAGAACTGTGTTATCAATCAAATTCTCTTCTAGAGATTTTGTTATAGTAAATATCTCTAAAAGTTTACTTTTCTCCTCTTTAGATATATGTTGTTTTGCAAAAAACTCTACACAATGTCCCCTTAGAAGTCCACTGTTTTCTTGAAGAAGAAGTAGTTTCTCTTTTAACATGTTTGAAAGGTAGCTAATTTTTAAGTCGTTACTTGTAGAAAATGATGTCTTTATAGCTATATTTTTCACTGTTTTTATAAAGTGTGATATTATATTTGTGTGTTGGTTAAAGACTTTTTTGCTTTTGCCATTTTTATAAATATTGTTAAATTTTATGATGCTAAATTGGCTAACTCCACCTACAAACTCTTTTTGATGTTTTAGTATATTTAATCTCTTTTTATCAAACTCTATCAGCTTTTTCAATCTTTCAACTATCTTTTTTTCCGATTTTATTATAGGAGTTTTATACTCTTTTTTTCCGCTTAGATATGCGTTACATAGTCCACGATGTAGCTGCATCTCTTGTATGATTGGTTGAAGTTGAGAGATATAGATAAGTCCTATCTGTTGTTTATTGTATAGTGTATTTTTTTCTAAATAGTTTATAAAAACCGTTTTTGAAGGCATAACAAGAAGTATAAATAACATGGATATAACGGTTATTATTTTAAATTTAAAAGTCAATTTGTTCATCAGATATATTGCAGGACTTAAAAGTTTTTTTATCATATAACTACCTTTTCTTTTATAACTGACCTTAACTTGCCTTAACATGTGTCAATCAATATATCGACTTATTTTATGATAGTTTTAACACAAATAGTTTTGTCAGAACTCTAAAACAAAAGTTATTTTTGTCGATATGGAAATATACTTAAAAATTCAAAGATTAAAGGTTAGATGATGACACAAGATATGATACTTGAAAAGGTAAAAGCTTTCCCACCACTAGATGATACAGTTACAAAAGTGATGGCAGTATGCAATGATATAAATGGCTCAATTGGAGACTTGGCAAAAGTTGTTCAAAACGATCCTATGACAACTGCAAATATACTTAAAGCGGCAAACTCCCCTTTGTATGGTTTTAGTAGAGAGATAAAAGGTATAACACAAGCTGTCTCTATCTTTGGCATGGATACTGTTAAAGGTTTTGCTTTCTCTTCATTTTTACAGAAAAAGCCTGACTTAAATCTTGATCCTTATGGCATAGATGCTAGAGATTTTGCCTCTATATCAGAGAGCCAAAATGCATTTGTTTCAAAGTGGTTTAAGGGTGATAAAGAGATGTTAGATACTCTATCTCTTACATCATTTCTTATGGAAGTTGGTAAGATAGTTCTTGCTAGTGTTGTTATCGAGCATGGTAAAACTGAAGAGTTTAAAGCTCATATAGAGCAAGTTACATCATCAGATGAGATAGCTGAACTTGAAACAAAAGTGTTTGGCATAACAAATGAAGAGGTTACAGCTATACTCTTAGAAGAGTGGAACTTTGATGAGAACATGTATAATGCTATAAGATATTCATACAAACCAGAGAGTGCTAACAACCCTGTGAAAAAGTTTGCATCTGTTTTACATGTGTTAAAAACTCTCATATCTACACATAACTTTGGAAAAGAGCCAAATGTTGAAGCTGCGTTGAAGCTTGTTGAGAAGTATGGTTTAGATAAGAGCCGTTTTGAAACAGCACTTTTAGAGCAGTTCAATTTAGAAATAGTTTAATTTTTTATAAAAAGGTAAGCCCATGGATAGCAAGTTAAATCTCATATCAGAGGTAAAAGAGACATTTAAAATTTTGTATGTTGGTTCTGATGATAGTATGAGATTTGCTACTCTTGGGGTTTTACAAAATTTATTTGATGATGTTTTATTTTCTACCGATAAAGATGATGCACTATTGAAGATAAAAGATGAAAAGAGTAGTTTTGATTTGGTTATGGTTGATATCGCTATGGTAGAGAGTGTCTCTTTTATCTCATCTTTGAGAGAGTATGATGAGGGTATATCTGTACTTGTTCTATCTTCAGAAGATGAGATGCAAAATTTTTCAAAATTAACTCTATTGGGCATAGATGGATATATACTAAAACCCTTTGATTTGCCACAGTTTGTAAATGTCATATATAAGACAGTAGAGAGTTTTATTTTAAAAGTTCAAAATCAGCACTATAAAGAGAAGAGTTTAGTGAAAACTGATGTAGTTGAAACAAAATCCTATTTTGACAATTTAACAAAATTGAAAAATCGAACAGCTTTAGTTAAAGATTTGGCTGATAGTACAAACTTTTCTGCACTCTTGCTTGTTGATATAGATAAG
Organism: Peltospira delicata; assembly: GCA_034780715.1. Taxonomy (NCBI): domain Eukaryota; kingdom Metazoa; phylum Mollusca; class Gastropoda; order Neomphalida; family Peltospiridae; genus Peltospira; species Peltospira delicata. Next base: position 8,339 of record JAVCKW010427743.1, on the reverse strand, counting down.
TTTCATAACATAAATGAAATGTTTGAATCAACTGGAGGAAATCTTGTTTTAAAAGAGTTTTCAAAATTTTTATCAGAGTTTGCAAAAGATAGAGAGTATGAAGTTTATCGTCTTAGTGGAGATAGTTTTGTTCTTCGCTCTTTGAAGGATTATTTCTCAATAGCTGAGTATGAAGAGGAGTTGCCTCTGTTTGTAGATGAGCTTTCAAAATTTTCTGTATATCTTGAAGAGAGTGACGACTATGTTGAGTTTGATGTAACTGTTGGTATATCATTTGAAAAGCAAAATGCTCTAAAAAAAGCTGAAATTGCACTAAAACATGCAAAGAAAAATAGAAGAAATTTTATCGCTTACAATAGACTTATTGATACAACAAAAAAACTAAGAGATGCCCGTTTTTGGCGAAGCGAGATAAAAAATGCCATCTCAAAAAACAAAATAGTTCCATTTTTTCAACCGATAGTCGATAGGGAACAGAAAATTGTCAAGTATGAAGTTTTGATGAGGTTAGAGCAGTTAAAAGGAACAGAAGTTGAGTTTGTATCACCTGCCTTTTTTCTAAATATCGCCAAACAGACAAAGCAGTATGAAAAACTTACTCAGATGATGATAGAAAAAAGTTTCAATATCATGAAAGATTTAGATGTTGACTTTTCAGTAAATCTCTCTTTTGAAGATATAAATAGTGCTCACATGATAACTAACTTAAAAAAGCTTATCAAACACTATGATATAGGCAAACAGTTGATATTTGAGATAGTAGAGAGTGAAGATATAGAAAATTATGAATCAGTTCAGTACTTTGTAGAAGAGGTTAAAGAGCTGGGAGTTAGGATAGCTATAGATGACTTTGGTTCTGGCTTTTCTAGCTATAAACGCATCTTTGATATAGCTCCATCATTTTTAAAGATAGATGGTTCATTTATCAAAAATATAGACAAAGATAAAAACTCTTATGAGCTTGTACGGTCAGTAGTATCTCTTACTAAGGCGTTAGATATAAAAACTATCGCTGAGTTTGTCTACTCTCGTGAAATTTTTGACATCTGTTACGAGCTTGGAGTTGAAGAGTTTCAGGGGTACTACTTCTCAGCCCCTCTATCAGAAGAGGAGCTATATGAGAGTTTAGAGGTTGTTGTTTAGCTTTTTACTGGTTAAGATAGCATGATTGGGAGAGTTAATAACTATCTTTTAATCTTTTGAAGTTTTTTTTCTCTTCAATCATCAAAGTTATACCAAATCCTATAAAGACTACAATCAATAGAGCAAAAATTATGTTTTCTACCATCACTTTTCCTTTTCTAGCTTTTTGATTATTAACTCTTGTTCATTTAAAATATTATTTTTTAAAATGAAAAAAAACACAATCAACAATATTACTGCAAACAAGATAGCATATACTCTAAAAACAGAAGGTACTTTTTCTATGGCAATCCCAAAGATAATACCACCTAGTCCAGAAAACAGAGCTACCAATAAATTATGGATAAATCTCAATTTCTCCATCAACCTGTCAAACTCTTTTTGTAAACTATCCTTTTTGCTCATAGTTGCATTATATCATAATCCACTTCAAAGGTTTAATGTTTGATATTGCTACTTAAGATTGTTATGGATTGTAGGATGGGTATTTTGCAATTTTACTTTTTGTTATGTCACTGACAAACAACTCTGGGTTTACTGAAGTTGTATTTAAAATCACTCCAAAGTGAAGATGTGGACCAGTTGATCTTCCTGTTGTTCCTACATATCCTATGACATCTCCTTGGTTCACAAAGTCACCTTCTTTTACAGCAAACTTACTCATGTGACAATAGAGTGTTATAACTCCATCTCCATGGTCTAGGTAGATAGTGTTTCCTGTGAAGAAAAAATTTGCTCTTAGTGCGACTATACCGCTTTGAGCTGCGACTATGGGTGTTCCTCTTTTGGCTGCTATGTCAGTTCCAGTATGAGGGGCTTTTGGTACTCCGTTGTAGACTCTTTTTTTGCCATAAGGTGAAGAAATCCGTCCATGGATAGGTGCTATAAAGTTTAAGTCTGTTGATAGTGTTTGGTTGAAGTTATTTATGACTTTTTTTACTTTTTTTTTCTCTTTGTAGTGTCTTGATAAGTCTGTTTTTGAGAGGTTTACTTTTTTGTTTGATTTTAGTTTTATGTAGCTTGTTTTGTATTTTTTAGGCTTTATCTGGAAGTAATAATGTTTTTTGAGTCCATTTCCAACTGCTACGATGTGTCGTTTTCCAACTTTTTCAGTTACACCTATACCTAAAGCGGCATAGTAAGCACCATCTTGATAGATAACTTTTGCTTTTTTTGCTTTGTAGTAAACTGTAGGCTTTTCATAAAATCCATCTAGTTTCACCAAAGCAACTCCTCCTTGAAAAGGGCTATTGGAAAGTGCGAAAAGTGATGATGTAAAAAGTAGTAAAAGTAGACTAAATAGTTTCAAAGTATCCCTCTTTTTTGTTTTTTATAACCTTATCCCATGGGAAGATTTGTCCGTTCATACAGATATATGTCCCATGGGATAAAGCTATAGTTGCTGTTATAGATGCTCCTATGTTAAAAAGTGCATCAGAGTTTTTAAACGCGTAGGGTATCATAGCTCCTGTTAAAACTATGGTTTTATCTTTTATGGTTGAGAGTTTTTTTGCACTCTCTATCATGGTGTCTGTTCCATGCGTTATGAGGATGTTGTTAAGTGGTTCGTTTAAAACTGAGTTGTATAGAAGTTCTCTATCTTCATCTGTCATCTCAAGGGAGTCTTTTAACATCAAGGAAGTGACAGCGATGTTTGCTGTGCATCTTCCTTGGGTTAGCATCTTTTTTATATGATGTTCATCGAAAAGTAGTTCACCACTTATCTCATCATATACTTTAGAGATAGTACCACCTGTGCTAAAGAGTTTGATACTATCCACTATGTGACTATCTTCTTTCAGCCATTTCTTCAAGATGTTTGAAGTATGCGTCCATGTCTAAGTCTGTTTTTCTAGCAACACCATCTTCGATAGCTGCTTTTGCAACTGCACTTGCTACATAAGGAAGTACTCTTTTGTCAAATGGTGAAGGGATGATGTAGTCTGGTCCAAAAGTCATATCATCTCCTCTTCCATGAGCCTCTTTTACATAGTCAGGTACTGGCTCTTTTGCTAGTTTTGCAAGTGCTTGAGATGCTGCCATCTTCATACCTTCAGTAATCTTTGTAGCTCTAACATCTAGTGCCCCTCTAAAGATTTGTGGGAAACCTAGAACATTGTTAACTTGGTTAGGGTAGTCACTTCTTCCTGTTCCGATGATAACATCAGCTCTTGCCTCTTTTGCAAGTGGTGGTTTTATCTCTGGATCTGGATTTGCACATGCAAAGATGATAGGATTGTCAGCCATGCCTTTTACCATATCTTGTGTGATTAAGTCTGGTCCACTAAGACCTAAAATCATATCAGCACCTTTTGCTGCATCTTCAAGTGTTCTATCTGCTGTTTCAAAAGCAAACTGTTGTTTGTACTTGTTAAGATCATCTCTTCCTGAGTGAATCACACCTTTACTATCTAGCATCGTGATGTTTTTAACACCTAAAGCTTTGTACATGTTAGCACATGCGATACCACTAGCTCCTGCACCGATAACAACAACTTTTAAGTCAGCAACTGGTTTACCACTCATCTCTAGTACACCGATAAGACCTGCTGTTGTGATAACTGCTGTTCCGTGTTGATCATCGTGAAAAACTGGAACATTACAAATCTCTTTTAGTCTATCTTCAATTTCAAAACATTTAGGAGCTGTTATATCTTCTAAGTTTACACCACCAAAACTATCTGCAATTCTTGCAACTGTTTCGATAATCTCTTCAGTATCTTTTGTGTTTACCTCAATATCAACAGCATCAACACCAGCAAATTTTTTGAAAAGTACACATTTACCTTCCATAACTGGTTTACCAGCTAAGTGACCTATATCTCCAAGTCCAAGAACTGCTGTACCATCTGATATAACAGCAACTAGGTTACCTTTGTTTGTATACTCATAAGCAGTATCGATATCTTTTTCTATCTCAAGACATGGATAAGCAACACCTGGGCTATAAGCCATCGCCAAATCATCTTCTGTGTTACAAGACTTTGTTATAAGTGTTCCTGTTTTTCCGTTTGTGTCAAACTCGTTCTGTGCCTTGTGATAGTCTAAACTATCTTGTTCAAAATTACTCATGTATATCCTTTTTGTTTATTAATTGTTTGATTCTCTCGATCACCTCATCTGCTCCTACGATGCCTAAAACATCATAAATTGAAGGACTCACACTACTGCCAACTAAAGAAATTCTTAAGGGCTGAGCTAAGTTCTTCATTTTAAGATTATATTTTGCCATAAATTCCTTTGTAATTTCCTCAAAGTCACTAGGATGTTGCAAATCTTTTTCACAATCACTCAAATAAGTTACATAATTTGAAATAATCTCTATCGCATCTTTATCTATAAACTTACTCATTGCTTTTTCATCATACTCTGTTGGTCTGTTAACAATCGTCTTTGCCATCTGTGCAAACTCTTTGATAGTTTTTGCTCTCTCTTTTAACGAATCTATAACTATCTCTTTTTTCGCATGTTCAGATATATCTAAGTCAAAAAACTTCAACTCCTCTACAAGTCTATCTGTTGAAGCGTTTTTGATATAGTGGGCATTTAGCCAGTCGAGTTTCTCTTGGTTAAATGCTGAAGCTGATTTGTTTATATAAGATGGATTGAAAAGTTCTAACATCTCATAAAATGAAAATATCTCCTGATCTCCATGGCTCCATCCCAAACGGATAAGATAGTTTAAAACTGCTTCTGGAAGATAACCTAAGTTTTTATACTCCATAACATCCATAGCACCATCTCTTTTAGAGAGTTTTTTGCCTTGAGAGTTTAGTATCATGGGAACATGGTAAAACTTTGGTATATCAAACCCCAAAGCTTTATAGACTACCATCTGTTTAGGTGTGTTTGAGAGGTGGTCATCTCCTCTTATAACATCAGTAAGTCCCATGAGCGAATCATCTATCGCCACAACAAAGTTATATGTTGGAGTTCCATCACTACGAGCTATGATAAAATCATCCAATATATCATCTGAGTTAAAACTAACTTTTCCTTTTATACCATCTTCAAACTCTATCGTTTCATCTATCGGAGCTTTTATGCGAACAACTGGCTCTATACCCTCTGGAGGAGTTCCTGTAAAGTCTCGATATCGTCTGTCATAACGAGGACGCTCTTTTTTAGCTTGTTGAGCTTCACGCATGGCATCTAACTCATCTTTACTCGCATAACAGTAGTAAGCCTTATCTTCATCTAGTAGTTTTTGAACATACTCTTTGTAGAGATCAAATCTTTTTGATTGGTAGATAACTTCTCCATCATGGTTCATTCCTACCCATTTGAAAGCTTCCTCTATCGCTTTTGTAGCTTCAAGTGAGTTTCGTTTTAAGTCTGTATCTTCAATCCGTAGTAAAAATTTTCCTTGGTTTTTTCTAGCCCAAAGGTAGCTATAAAGTGCAGTCCTTAGACCTCCTATGTGAAGGTATCCTGTTGGACTTGGTGCAAATCTTGTTGTTATCATCTATAAAGCCTATTAATTATTAACCCATGTAGTGTAAAATGGGTTAAAGAGATTTTATCATAATGTGTTATAATCTTCAATAAGTAATATAATGTTCTATATATAAAGGATAATTGAATAATGACAAGATATTTTGTAACTATTGCACTTTTGGCAACAACTACTTTTGCTGGAGTTGTAGGTGGGGTTTCTATGACAGTTGATAGTAAACCGATAACGCTATATGAAATCCAAAGCTATGTACAACAGTTTAAAGTGCCTAAAGAAGAGGCTGTAAATAGACTCATACAAAAGAAGATAGAAGATATAGAGATACAAAAACAGGGTATAGTTGCATCACCTTATGAGATAGATAAAAAAGTAGAGTTTTTAGCAAAGCAAAACAAGATGTCTTTGGAAGATTTTAAAAAGGCATTGGTCAGTGAAGGGCATACAGAAAAAGAGATAAGAGCTCAAATAGAGGAGCAACTTAAAAGAGATGAACTCTATAAGAGGATAATTGGTGGAAAGATAAAAAAACCCGATGAGGAGGAACTTAGAAGTTACTATGATTTGCATCAAAATGAGTTTAAACTTCCCTCTATAGTTGAAGTTGTAGAGTTTTTATCTCCATCTAAAGAGGCACTTGCCATGCAACAACAACAACCGATGGCTAGGATACCAAACATACAAGTTTCACAAAAGAAGATAAACTTAAAAGATATAGATCCAAAACTAGCACAACTTTTGATGAACACACCCGATGGAAAGTTTACCCCAGTGCTAAATCTTGGAAAAATAGCAGGTATGTTTTACATGCAAAAAAAGGTTGATGGTGGCAAAGTCCCTTATGAGACAGCAAAAAACGCCATCTTAGCAAGAGTATACAAATCAAAAGAACAAGCAGCTCTTATAGAGTACTTTGAAAAGAAAAAATCAGAAGCAAATATCAAAGTTGTAAGAAAGCCTTAGTAGCTTTTTTCAACTTTATATATCCTTAAAAAAACTCCTTTTAAAAAATAAATTAAACTATTTTAACTATTTAATAAAATCCACTAAAAATGCAAATAATTTAAGTTTTTATTTATTGTGACGATTATACAATACGATTAAATAAAACATAAGGAATAACACATGAAAAGATATATATTTGCGTCAGTTTTGGCATTTACCATGATAGGTTGTGGAAATAGTAGTGGAGGGATTACAGATACGAGTGGTAATACAGTTTTAAAAGGTGTAGCTATAGATGATCTTATTAGAAATGGTATTGTAAAAGTTCATCCTGTAAACTCTACAACGGTTTTAAAAAGTGGAAGAACTGATAATGAAGGGAAATATTCTTTTAAAATTGGCTACGATGGTGTTGTGGTAGTAGAGGTTACATGTGACACAGGAAGTGTGATGTATAACCCAAAAACAAAAAAAGAGAAACCTTGTAAAGATGTAAAACTCCAATCAGCAGCATCAGTAAACAAAGATGATAAAGAGGTTAAAGTAAATATAACTCCTATCACAGATCTTGTTGTTCGTAAGATGAAGGAAAATGGAGGAACAAAAAAAGATCTTGATGAAGCTACATCTGCGATAGGTAATATATTTCAATTTAATCCAATGGAAGTTGATCCTATAGAAAATAAAACTTATGCAGGTACAGTTAGTGCAGTAAGTAAACTAGCAGAAGATAAAAAAGTTAGTATTGTTAAAGTATTGGAGTTGATACATGAAGATACCAAAGATGGTGAATCAGGAGATGATGGTGAAATTGCATCAGAGTTAGCAAAAGTTATGAAAGAAGAAGTAGTAGTGAGTACTTTTGTACAAAATGATGGAGCAGTTAAACCTGATACTACTCTAAAAACAAAAAGTGATGTTCAGATTGCTAAGGAGTTTTTTACAAGTTTAAGAACTCAAGCTTTGAGTATGATTGATTATAAAAATGATAAAAAAGATGGAACATTAGAAGTTGAAGCAAAAAAACTATCTGATACTTTAGAAGCTATTACTTTAGACTTAGGTTTAGTTGGGGAGTATGTTACATCTATGATAGATGGGGTTGGAAAAGCTTCAAAAAATGGTGATAGTGAGAGAAGTTTCTATGTAGGAGAAGATGATAGTTATAGTTCTGATGATACTGGTGCTCCCAATTCTCAAGCAGGTGTTAGTGGTGATGATACTAATTCTCAAACAAGTAGTACAGCTGTTAAAGGTGAAACAGTTACCAATTCTAATGAGGAGAATAAACAATCTCGTGCAAGTGATACATCGGGCAATTCTATAAAAAGAGAAGTAACTATAAAAAAAGGGAGTAGTTCTCAAGTATGGAATTATGAGATAAAAGAGGATAATAAGAAAGTTTATAGTGGAGTTATAAATATTTCTGAGTCTAATATCTCTTCTATAAAACCAAACAACTTTAATGTTCTTAGTTTAAGCATAAATGGTTCATTGCCAAAAGTTAAAAATGAAAAAGCATCAACACAAAACATAGATTTGAGTGCAAAAGTCACAAAAACAAGTAATGGAGCAAGTTTAGTAATAGATAAGATAGAGATAAAAGATGATAAAACAGCGTTGAAACTTTCAGAGCTTATGGGAAGTGTTGCTTATGATTATGATGAAGCAAAAGATGAAACATCTATGAAGTTTGTTAAGTTTGATAAAGCTGTTTTGGAGGGAATTAGTGGAGACTTTACTATAAAAGGAAAACTTGAGATACCAAAGTATACAGTAAATGATAGTGTAAAATCAG
>JAVCKW010426633.1:0-17151 GCA_034780715.1 Peltospira delicata | reverse complement strand
GTGTATATGTACATATGTAGATATGTACATGCGTATATGTATATACTGTAAAATACAGGTGTGAGAGGGAGTTCGTTTCATTAGTGTGGCAATAAACATTGATGGTGTAATATGAGTTTGGGACATTTAGGTATTGAGATCACTAACGCAAAAAGCTCATAAATTTAAAATTTAAGTTTGACATTCCAATCTAGATAGAGTTTTATGTAGCAAATAATCACATATCTGGTACGGTCTTGCTAATAGTGAATGCCTTACAATAGCTAACACTACATCCACTAACTCAACGATAATTCTCACTCAAATTTAACTGCCTTTATACAAATACAAAAAAGTAATCAGTTACCTCAGTAATAGCATAGTGGCAGACAACTGGAAACACGTGGGTCATTGTTTAATTCCAGCTTCAGTGACTCATTTGTATCCATTGTTAATCTTCTCATAACACGAAAATAGATGTATTTTTAAATTTAATCTCCAAATGTTTTCAGTCCCCAAACCACGAACATTTTAAACCACGAAAATGTTTGTTATACTGTATACTAGTAAATAAACATGCAAAAAAAAAGAAATTGTTTGCGTGAATTGAACAAATTTTCTATAGCGTGAAAATTACACCCCAAGAAAATAAAGTATTTAACAGTAAACGGCCATTCTTATCTTCCATATCCTGTACCAGTTCGTGGGTCCACCACCCAAAGCACCCAAAACATTGAGTTTAAATAGCATATCGAGTACATCAACCAAACCTTCACTAAAATGTTTTATGTTGATGCACTAATTAAGATTCATTATTCTTAAGTGTTAACTCCTGTACAAAATGTACTTAAGAACGCTGTTAATTAGCATATTGAGTACATCAACAAAACTAATGCCAAAATATTCTTTGGGTTACACTGGTTAAACATCAGTGATTCTTAAATAACAAATCCTGTACAAAATGTGGTTAAGAATGGGTCAATGTTTGTAATAGTCCAAAAATGTCACCTTTAATTAACGCAATGGAACACATTTAGGTGTTTAGGCCTGTAACATCCTCAGTTGTTTTGTTACTTATATTTTATCACCAGTATATATCTGATGGGAAGAATGTACCATCTAACTCAATGTTTACACTGTTTTACATTATGCTGTTCTACAAAGTAAAACATCACACTTTAAGCACTGTTTACCATAATTAATAATGAAAGCTTAATAATTATGGTAATTTGTGAGGTATACAACAATTCAGTTGTTAGCATTAGTGAGAAGTGAAATAACCTGCATTATAATTTGCACCTAGTACAATTTCATTAACAAAACTTAATACATATATGTCAACACCAGGATTCTCGCTGGTCCATTTAATTGGGCGCTTTACCCCCCTCTCGCTCTTTGCTGCCCCCCTTTCGCTGTCTGCGCCCCCTTTATTTTTCTCCGTCCCCCTTGTTATTTTTTCCGCACGAGTCTTTGTTTTCCTGCCATTTTGAATTATTGATCAGCTGGTCATACACACTAATAAAAAAAGATAAACCAGTATCTGTTAACTGCTAATACGAAGTGCAGCGTAATAAAAGTCGAAAAACCAGTCATCAGGTAGCATGATTTTGTTTACATCGGTCAAAAACTCTTGCAACTTTGGAGTTTAAAATATTTTCACTTGGCATTTTTGTTTGACAGTAATGATAGATCGTCACTATTGTAATGAGGAATTGATATCTCATTGAAAAAGGTAATTTGGTAATAACTTGGATAATTTTCCGAACAATGAATTCGCGAAGTAGTTGGACGTTACCCGACAGTCATTTTGACTTAATCTGCCGAAAGTTTTGGTTAACAAGTGTCACGAGTTTGTAATAATGAACAAATTGCTGAATGTTTAGTTGAATATCTACGTATTCAAAAAAATTTGGCCGGTATCAATCGTGTGGTGTGGGTGGTTGGTTTTTTGATGGTGTGTGTGTTTTTTTTTTTTTTTTTACTGGATTAGTGGGGGCAGGGAGCGGAGAAAATTGATTTGTTTATCGTGTCAATGATATAACACTCATGCCTGTCACTGCCAGTTTGGAGCAGTGGTCTTTGACGCTTGCACAACAGAATAGAATATTAAATGTTTTATATAACATACCATCTTGATAGGAAGGATGGAAATCTGGTGCTATCACATGGGTTATTCTTTTGAGTTATCAGCAAGGGATGTTTTATATGTACTATCCCACAGACAGGAAGGTACATACCACATCTGTTGTCGAGCAACAAAATGCATATATATAATTTGTATATATATAATTTACAAAGACTAGTCTTCTATTTAACAGTTATGCATCATCAGTTACTTCCATGCGAGTAATTTGAAATTTGAAATTTGAAAAATTGGCTTCTTGTCCCAAAATGACCTGTTTCACTAACTTATGTCCATAAAAAAAATCTGAAACATGGATTTTCTGTTTTGGCATGGTCTAAACATTCAAAAAATGTGAGTGTTGACAACTCAAAAAATTTCCAGTGAACGTCACATTATGGACACAAGGAACCTGACTAAATGTGTGTTGCCTGAAGTACAGTAAACCGGAAATTACAGTTGCCTTTATATGGTGAAAAAACGCAATATCGTGAAAAAGGAGTATACATATTTTAAATTAGATTTTAATTGTTTTAGGTATGGATAGACTGCAGTGTTTTTAGATATGATTTATGGTTGGGTACATATAGAAAGCACATATCCGCATGTAGATATTGTGTTGTTACTTTTGTTGGGATTTAGACATTTTATTCGTGTTAGTCAGTTGTAAGCTTCATTTAACAAAAGTGTCAGGTAATTGATTCAATTATGCACCTCCCGAGTAATATAATTATATTGTAGGCCCAAGGTTTAAAAAAATTAATGGTTTTGTGCTTGGTTGATAACAAAGTGTAATACATTTGTAAATGTGTATAGACTTGTATCTGTGAAGGTCATTAAATTTGTCAAAACATCATGGAAAAGTGGAAAAGTTTTGAAATTTGATTCTTGGAAGTCTGCAGGAACCCAGCTTTTATCTTTTCATCTGAAATGCTAAACTATAAAACAGACCTATAGAAGAGTTACAGAATGCTCCTCATAGAACCCATGATACATCAGCAGAAATAGATGAAATATATTATCAATTACTGAAATATCTACAAAACTATTTTCTATTGATTATTGTAAATATTTAAAAATACAAAATCTGGATTGCTAGTGACTTTCCTTCTGATTGGAAGAAAGCCATTATGATTCCAAAACTTGATAAGGATCCGACAAATTCTACTAATAACCGCCCTATTTTTGTGACGAGTTGCATGTGTGAAACCATGGAATGAATAATCAAGGAATACTGCATGGAATAATCAGTTATAGACTTGTTTGATATCTCAAGTCCCACAAAGACATCACAAATGTGCAATGTAGGTTCAGGTCCCAGCATGAAAACTTAATACAAAATATCATTCATTATACAAATTAAATACTGTCTTGTAGAGAGTTTGTAATGAAGAAATATTTATTCTCAAGTAGAAAAAATGTAAGTATAAATTAATGTACTTCTATATTTTTTATAATCATAAAGAGTTTTTAAACAACACAACTACCTTATTTGACAACTTAAACAATAGTGAGGAACCCTTTTGTTTCTTTTTTAAAAGTATGCCTAAATGTGCGATACTGTACTCATACTGACAGCACTGTATCTACAAAAGTACAGCTAATCATCAATTAAAAAAAAAAAATGGTTCATTGTCAGTGATGCCAAGAACTATTTTGGCTGTTGACCAGTGTAACATGTTGTTAATCACTGTTTATATTTGACAGTTTACATATGGGTCATTCTCAGAAACTGGGTACCAATACCTGACATATTGCCAAAACAAATAAATGTTTTAAAACTTTGAATAAGCATTGTTTACTTGATATTTATGACTTGAAGCATATGTTCAATAATAAAGCAGTATGTTTTCTGTAATATTTAAGTAGGTCAAAACAGTATAATTTTAAAAATGAGCAGTATAACACTGAAACCAAATGTACCCACATTAATCACATTCTGCACAGACCAGTAATGTGCTTACAATGTATTTCAAATTATTAGTCAATAAAAAAGCTAATGTATAAAGTTACACAGTTAAAACTATTTTAATTATGTTTAAATGTTTTGTTTTAATCGGATTTATAGTGTAACAAGGAAACCCAAACTACCAAACATAATTTCATCACAAGCACATAAGCCTAACATGAACATGCAACATTAATAGATGTACAACGATTAATGTTTGACCCTGAGTGACTGTACTCGACATTAACACCACCCCACATGCTTGATACCATGAAGCCATTAGGGTGTAGAACGTGATTTTTAGAACTTCGAATGTACTTTTTCAGAACTTTGAATGTACATTTTCAGAACTCATACCCCTATTCAGAATAAAAACAATTCAAATGTACAACCCAAAAATTATAATTAAACTAATATGATAATTATGAATGTTGATAATCACTTTTGTACTAGTTTTATTAACCCCCAATGTCACACTAAAAATTGGCCAAAAATGGCAGACTTCGATTCCTCCCACATTTCCATATGTTTTTACTGAAAATCCACAACATTCCAAGGAAAAGTAAACAATACAAAACTTGGTAGACAAGTACAAGTATCCCTAAATAACATAACAGATTAATAAGGAACATAAAATTTACTTAACCTTCTGACTACAGAATAATTTGTTTTGAAAAACAATGTTAGTCGATACATAAATACGTTTTTGATTATTTACTGAATAAAAAATTAGATAAAAACATAAAATAATGTTCATATGTGAATTGGTATGATATATTTTCGAAAAGATTTCATGTTTAGGTTACATTTTATGTCGGTTAAAAACATTCAAAATTGCGTAATGAAGTTGGCTTTATTTATGTACATTAGAATCTAGATGTCTGGAAAATCATCCATTATTAAAAATCCATGTACTCTGTTGACTCCAAACTTTTTCTGTAACAACTTTGATTTTTCATCGATCATTTCACAGTTTTCATTGTGCATAAAATTGTCGAAGTTACCATCAAATTAGCTGATTAAATCAGCTATCAATTCCTCAAAAACGTCATGACGTTCCGCCATTACTGTCAAACGAAAATACCCAAAGAAAATTAAGTTTTAAAAATAAAAATGTCTAAATAACGGAAACAAACTATGCCACCAAACACTATTACCTATTTCCTGTTGTTTGGGCATGCGCACTAGATATTTCCAGGTGCAAAATGGCAGGAAAATTGGATTAAAGGGACACACTATGTTTCGGCAAACATCGGCCAATGTTCATGACTTTAGGCAAGGTATCTTGCCTGTAGTAGTCAGAAGGTTAAAATGCGTACAGATGTTCCCAATTTCTGTCCACCATTAACAATGTTACAGTGTAACATCCTGCAAACAAAAGATTTCGAAGATCACAAAAACGTGTTCATTAATTTTCCCGTGCCTTTTGTGTAGTGATTCACATAAAAGAAGTCCCTAACTGTATTGTGAATTATATAAATACTACTATTTCAATTTACATTTGTAACATATTAGATGAAAATCAAAAATATTTCATTTCTCTTGAAATTAAATATGACTGTTTTGAAGCAACTTTAAGATTTAATTCTTCCTATGTTGATGCACATTATTTGGAAAAAGTAGTTCCTGCACTGTATTTTAGCTTCATCCTTTGTGTGGTGTTAATCAACACATACATGAAATCGAATGGTTACCATGTTTAAATGACACAAGTAAAATACTGAAATATATAAGAAAATAACAATCATGAATTGCAAGTGAATTTAAAGCACAGTTAGGCTTAAAAATTGTTTATCAAATAAATATATTACACATATTTATTTTTAACATACTGCCAAGTTTGTGAGTCCTGAACTAAAACCAAGAAACAAACACCATGCAACTTTTATCAATCCTATTCTAGCTAAGTTTCACATTTAATAAAACTGAAATGAGATGCCTAGCATACAAATACGTCACATTTCAGAACAACATGGGTAGGTGTTGCTGGCTTTCAAGATTTGTAAACAGGGAGTCCTTATGAAACCCTAATTTTTAACCAGAATCGCACACTGAATGTATTATTATATAACCAATTAAAAAGAATGATTATAGTTTCCCATACTACAGTTGAAGAATTGGTTTAAGCATATTGACACACCTATATGATATTATTTTATATTGACTCTTATTTTGGTGTATTTTGTTACTTTTTCACACCATATAAACACCTATGCACACAAATGGCCCACCCACCAGGGCTTCTATGACTATTCTAAATATTTCTTGCCTTAAAGTCAGTAGTTAGGAAAATTCCATGGCTATTATTTTCTGTAATTATTATAATTTTTTTTTTTGTTACTGGCCATGGACATCCATTTTCGTTTATTTACTGAATTTAAAAAAGTTCATGAATTGGTACGATGTATTTAAAAAATAAGAATCATGGTTAGGTTACATTTTATGTCGGTTAAAAACGTTCAAAATTGCTAATTATTTTGGATAAAAGTCTGCATTACTTACGTTCATTAGAACATAAATGTCTGGAAAATCGTCCATTATTAAAAATCCATGTACTCTGTTAATCCAAACTTTTTCTGTAAACAACTTCTATCTTTCGTTGACAATTTCACAATTTTCAATGTGCATACAATGATCGAATTTGTCAACAAATTAGCTGATTAAATCAGCTATTAATTCCTCAAAGAGATCACAACGTTCCGCCATAACTGTGAAACGAAAATACCCAAAGAAAATTGCATTTTAAAATCAAAATGTCTAAATAATTTTGAAAAAATCCTAAAACTAACCATGCCACTAAACACTGACTGATTTCCTATTGTTTGGGCATGCACACTAGATATTTCCAGGTGCAAAATGGCAGGAAAATCGGATTAAAGGGACACACTTTGTTTTGGCAAACATTGGTCAGTGTTCATGACGGGTGAGATATCTTACCTGCAGTAGTCAGAATGTTAAAATGCAATTTTCATTTGGTATTTTTGTTTGTCAGTAATGTCAGAATGTCACAGTCACCATGAAGAATTGATAGATCATTGAAATAGGTAATTTTGTAATAAACTGAACCAATTTATGATCAATGAATTCAGTATTTAAAGCTACAGTTTTGTGAGTATTTTATTATTTATGCGTTTAGAACATGTTTGGTGCATTTTAATTACCACACTATGCATTGGTTTTTGAAGAGTGAAAAAATGCAGCATTTCGTTACATTTTCCGATGTATTTGTTTCATTCTTTGAGGCAAGCATAGCATTTTCTGTTTGAGATTTCACTATTCTGGAATGCTGTGAATAATGTGTCACCAGGGATAAAAGATGCAGGCAAAGAGATTTTACGTATATGACATAAATACAGGTTTTTTTTCTCCTTTTTTTTTTTTTTTTTCAAACTGTATGGTGAACAATTAATGATAGGTATTAATGTAACAACTATTTGAGTATATTAGAAGTGTAGTTATATATATTTGAATATAGAACTTGATTTTTTAAAGAATATAGATAGAATTTGATTTTGAATTGTGTAGTGATATCTGATTTTACAAATAAAATTGTATCAAATCACAGTGCAATAACTGAACAGAATGTACTATGATCTGTGATATTTAAAACAAATAATGAAATACTAAAGCTTCCTGAAGTATCAGCTTAAGTCTATATTGATCATGTTTAGTGAGTAGTTCTAAATATCCATGTTTTTAATTATCTTTCTAGGAAGAATATGAATTAGCATTGGATGAAGATAGACTTGCCAAAGCCAAAGAGATATTTGAAACATATTTGAATCCAGAGGTATGTACACAAAACATATTATGCACTGTCCATTATAATTTGCTGACTGTTCAGTACATGTCCTGGAAAATCTGGAAAGTCATGGAATTTGAAAATGTAATTTTCCAGGCCTGGAAAGTTATGGAATTTTGATATTGGTCATGGAAAGTCATGGAATTAGAAAATTTACAAATATATTTTTCTTTGTTTAAATCCACTTGTAGTTTATATTTAATTACCCAATCAGTAATTGATACCTCCATACTGCATACCAGACATTCAGTCTCGACCAGTTGGTTGTCAACTTTGGCCAGCCTGGCTCACATCGCTGCCTGTCCGCCATTACCGCTGGCAAACTTTTGTTGAACCTAGGTTTATTACTGAAACAATGCTAGCTCTCATTCACACCTTAATTACATGTTTTCATCTTGATGATGACGTTGAAAAAAAAAAGTTGTATACAGTTTGCTAAAGATTATTTATGGGATATGAAAAGGAACATTTAATGATTTTGTTTACAGTAAATTAGGACGAATCCCAATCAAATTTAATTATTAAAAAATATTGAATAATTCTTCGTAACACAAATAATCGTCTGCCGGTATTACCAGCTATATACAGTGGAACGTATGCATAGGCTAATGGTTAAGACTGGTTAACATATGTTAAACGGGAGCTAAACAAATAGATGTTTGAAGTATATGGAATTTATATGTTGATAATGTAATTAACCAAAGGATATAATTATATGTTCAAGTAGTTGTGTTGCAACAGAATAATGACAACAGTTGTAAAGAGTTGTTTATACAAACATTTGCTAAATAATAAAATGATCTTACAACACAATTAGAAATTAATAGGTTAAAATAGTTTTGTGTGTGAGTTTTACCTAATTAGAATATGTATGCACAAATTAAAAATGTTGAAATATCACACACTAAAGTCAAATGGATGACAAATATCTAGAGATTATTTTGCAGTACAGTAAATCGAGATTAATACTCTCTGGTATTGTCAGTATTATGTATTAAGAATAAAAAGTTTTATTCCTGATACATGATATTGACAATACGGAAACACATGAGGGTAATAATATCTTTATCATATAATCTTAAGCTTAAAACAACATGTTTTGAAAACTACTTTTGGAAACAATAATAATATCCGCTATTACTTACATGCAAAGGGGCAAGGTTAACATCATATTTACATTTACGTCATTTAGATGGACTATGAAAGCGAGGCTTGGCAACCGTCATGTCTTCCCACAACTAACGTTCGCAACACATTGCTAAAATACTACTACGGACATGATTTTTAAGTCAAACAAAAAATATATATACCCATACCTCTTATTGTAAGAAAAATATTGTAATAATTGAAAATGAAATCTAATTAACCTTTTGCTCGTGTGTGTGTGGGAACCATTCTTGTTGAGAATGGCCAATACCCACACAACTCCTCGTAGAGGCGCCTTGTTTGCCATGAGGTGTGACCCGTAAAATGAATGATGGGATCCTGGTGGTTGAGTTAGAATTTGTTTTTTGTTTCTGTTTGGGTTTTGTTTTTTTTTGGTTTATTTTGGTGTTTTTTTGTTTGTTTGGGGTTTTTTTCCTCTTCTAACAACACACCACTTTGGCTCGGAGTTCATGTAGACGGGCGGTCAGGAGTGGCCCGACCTGATCAAACGGCTGGTCATACCAAGCTCAAGAGCAAACAACTATTTGTTTGTTTACTTGACAGGAACAAAGCTTTCTGTTCTTTTTGTAACCTCTTTGTTGTTCCAGGGGCGGTGGCTAGTGTCAGTCAGGTGATTTATATTTTTTTATTGCCTGAGTATATTAACCATGTATCCCTGGCATTGCTGTCTGGTGGCTATCCACAGCAGTGTGTCTCCTTGTTGAACTGCGTGGTGGGTGGGGGCATGGTTGATGAATCTTTCAAAACTCCTACATGAGTTCCAATAAAAATAAACAAAACCTTTCCGATGGGACACTGAAAAAGATGTACACTGAAGTTACTGATTCATCAGATGAAGAATCAAAGACCAATTCAATAACGAAGACAAAAGTTACATCTTTGAAAACTTGGCCAAGATTTCTCGTCATGAGTCAGAGGTCTTGAAAAAACTGTTGCCATTTGTGATACAAAAAGGGCTCCAAGGCCTAGCTGATAAGCCAAAAAGTGTTAAAAAAAATAATTGAGGAGTGGCTCACTATTAGTAGGTACGAGCAGTCATTTTTAATATTTATTAATGGGGCAATTATTAAAGTTTAATTTCAAAGCTCTTGTAGAATGCTGAATAATACAGAAAACGAAAAGCTTCTATCTACAAAATAATGTGCGCATTTAGTGTAGGTCAGTTTTGAAACAGCTCAGTTCCGTGCAGGTTATTGTGTATGATGGATATAACTACAGTTATATGATGTATAGGTGGTATACATTATATTATGTCAAAATTCAGTACTTGAATTAAAAGGAAATAATTGAAACGTGACACTGAAAACTGCATATATTATTAACATTTATTTATACAAGTGTCAAAACTGCACAATATGCTATTTTCCAATCATCAGAATTCAGACACAGTTGCTATCAATGTCATAGTATTATATTTGTGGACAACAGGTAGTAGCCTTCTCTTCTATTTTTTTTTCAAGGCTGTCAAAGAAATATGTTATAAGATACATCAATTCGAATAATGTACCCGGGACAAAAATTTACAACATAATTGTTTTAAAAATAAAAGTGCTAAAATCATGGTTATTAAAATCACTCTAATTTAAAAACCAACGCTCCAATTCCACTGAAATTTTGAATACACACAGAGTGCTCATTGTACTATATGATAAATAGTTTGTGCATTCAGTACATATGTACTTTTAATATTTACAAAATAAAACAAAAGGAATACAAATGAAGATTTTTTTTTTTTTTTTTACCTTCCAATGGCTAGGAGCCACTTGGACATCTTTAAGATATCAAGGGAATTTTCTTCACACATCCGCATAAATACCCACATCATTAACAATGTGCAGGTAGGACAGGACTCATGGGGATTACTTCTGCTTACTGGTTAGTTCATCACTTTTGAGGTTCATAATCTGGATTTGGTATATTCAGTGTTGTTGAAGACAAATGTCAGTTACAATATTTAAACTACCAGTATATATACAGTGTCTATATATGTCCATTTTTGGTGTCCTAGTAGTATTTTAGTTTAGGAAAATATAATAAATAAAAACTAGTAGTTTTCTTCAAATTATCTTTTTTAACAATATATAAATTACCGGTGTATATTAACAAATTAAAATTAGTTTTGGAAAGCAAATCATTCATTTTCAGTGTTCTAGCAGTATTTAAGTTGAGGAAGACATGGTAAAAAAGCACTTGTAGCTTTCTTCAACTAGTCTTTGTAACTAAGAGGTGTAAAAGTCGTTTCAACAATATTCATTAATGAAATTCTGATACTCGCACTTCACAGTATGAATGTCCAGTATTATTGTCCAGATGTTTCCATTTGAAGTATTTACTTAAAGTCAGAACAGAAAACAAACTTGGCATCAACACTGGCAATGTCATCTATCCCCGGCCATCGGAATGTTTTCGAATCCACACTGCAGTTTTCTAGGAATTGGACAGATGCAGCAATAGGACTCTGTACTCTGATGACCTTGCCAACATAAAATGTATTATCATAGTATACAGCTATCCATAAACCTAAGGTGTCAAATTGGAATTTCTCAAAAACTGATACAGTATGTGCTCCATCTCCACTATTGTCAGATACACTGTCATTGTCAAATGTTGAATCTCCATTGCTGGTATCAATTTCACTAGTAGTGGTTGTGGTATTTGTATTATGGTTGTTGGCATAGGCAGAAACAGTGGAGTTAGGTTGATTTTTCTCATTTAAAAATGATTTTAAATTTTCCAGAAGGAAAGAGACACTGCCGGTTAATCGCAGAAATCTGTTTCTGTGCCCAAGAACAATTTTCTGAAAACGGATCTCTTCTTTGAGAAGAGTACTATTCTCATGCTGAAGTTTGTACTTTGACAGCAGTTGATCCACTTCGGAAGCAGTCAGACATGGTCCACCATGATCTCTGACAGCATGTACCAGTTCTTCCTTCTGTTGTCGAAGAAGCTGTTGTTTCTTGGCCGAGGTCTCCTTGGATTCCAGCAAGCTATCTATTAACTGCTGACGGACATGCTGCTGTTTTACTCTGCTGTCTTCACGAATTATTGCTGCCAGAGTTGCACTGTGATCCAAAAGCTGTTTTTGATAATCTTCGGATTACTGTGTAAACCATGCACTCATGGTATGGTTTCATTTCAGCATGTTAACTGTTGAATGGTGGTGTATCGAAGCATTGCGATGTTTGAACAGGCTGAAGTCCAAGCCCCCAAAACAGGCCTCACCAAGCAGGTTAGTTAGTTTGCAGTGGGCCATTTTTTCGTTGTGTACTGGATCATTATTTTCATGGTATTTGCCTCCAGGAGGAAAGTCGTCAAGTTGTCGCTGTACCACATCTGAAAAGCCTGCGACAATTCTCTGCAAAATGTGCTTTACATGAAGGGATGGCTGCTGGGGAGTTGGAACCTGTTCATATAGTGACTGAAGCACCTTGTCACAAGGTATCAAAAAGTCTTCATATAGAACTACTCCTTTTTCCATCAAGGGACTCGCATCATGTGACCAGGAATGAAATGCACTGTTCATCTTTACAACATAACTGTAGAAGTCGAGATAGGGTACTTTACTTCTGACGAGCTGCCAGTATGGACCTGTGACTTTGTGGTAGATAATTCCAAGTGCTGTCATGATGCTGTCTATTTCCTCACTTTGTGCATCTGCAGCAACACTTTGTAGCTTCAGGTTATTGGTAGTGTGGTACTCTGTGAAGAAATCCAAAATATCTTGTCGATGAAAATGAAGACAAGCGGCACCCTGGAAAAAGTTGTTAAAGCGATTTGACTTGAAGATGGTGATACACGACTTTTGTCTTTTAAGTTCACAAAAGGCTTCCCAGGCATCACGACAACCATTTTTCTCATCTCCACGAGGACCCAGAGAGCTGCAAGCCAGTCTGATATATCTACTGGCGCTTGTCTCAGATGATGATCCAAAGCGGTTAAATACGGCAGATTTATCACATCCAACTTTATAACCAGTGTCACTTAACTGCTGTTTTATGACTTTTTCAGCTTCAGAACTTAAACCTAGCAAAAAATAAGCATTGCAATGAAGAAACTCCACTGACTCATCTGTTTGCAGAATATCTTTCCTGTGAGCGTTGAACTTTAAGTCAAATTATTTCATTACACTTGCCCTGTCACTCATTAGTCCAACCAGTTTGTGTAACATCTTCTGATAATGCTGTTCTTCATTGTCTCCATAAATGTCACAAAGTTCTTGTAACACCTGAATTGCAATTTCAAATAGTGTCTGTGTATCTTCATGACCTACTGGAGTAAATCCTGTGCTAAGTGATTCACCGGTGTTCAGCGTTACTAGATGGCCCACATATTTATGGTGATCTTTTGTAGTTCCATCACTGTGTAAATCACAATGGGTACATTTTTCAATAGCCTCTGCAACATGATACTTTGCAAGATCATGTCCACGATCTGAAAATCTTAGTGGAGTACGTTCTGACGGTAACTCAGAAAGTGGTATATTGACATGATATACATGTTTGGATACTACTTGAATCACCCTAGCACACCAATTAGCAGGTACTTCAGCTTCTCCCATCAGTTCTATCACAGTTTTGATGATATCCGTAGAAAAGTAATATCCATGGTGAGTCTACATTTTTTTCAGTTAGTTCAAGCAATTCGGCTTCTAAAATGCCTACCTTTCCTTCCAACTCATGAATTTGTGATTGTGATGTTTTTTTTAGCTTACTTATATTTAATTTGTTTTAATTTTTTCATCACATTTGCCATCTCGGTGGTCTTTTGCGCCGATTTCATCTCCTTTCAGTTGTGTTTCCCATCGTTGAAGTTTTTTGTAATAATTGGAACCTGTAATTGCTGTGTATGCTTCTCTTACTGAGAACAGATCACTTTCCAGTGTTTGAATTTTTTCACGGGTTGTGGCCAGTTGGTCTTTTAAACTGTTGTTTTGACAATCGTTCATTCTAACATCCGACGACAATGATTTAACTTTTTTACATGTCTCTTGACACTGATCACTGGAAATCTTGAGGCGTAACTCGTAGTCTGACTTATCTTGTTCAAGTCAGAAAATGTACGTTTTAAAGATTGAAGCTGCACAGCATATTTAGAAATTTTAAGACTTAAGTCTGAGTTGCGTGGAGTTTGGTCTAATATTGGAGAACCGGAGAGAGAGGCAGCAGCAGGAATACATTTGTCCAACTCTGGGCTTGTTATAAAACCTGTGTCCAACTGAGATGTTGTTGCAGGACAAATGTCTAATGTGTCCAGTCTAGGTGTACATGTTAATTGAGACAAACATACAAGTGGACAACCAGTGTCGGCATCGAGTTGCTCAGAATCAGATGTTAAATGAATACGGTTGTCATCTTCAGTACTACCACCGCCTGATTTTACTATTGATGTCAGTGGACAAGTTGTTTCCATGTATAGACGGAATTTTCCAGAATAATCTGGTGTCTTGTTCTTTGACTTAATTTTGGTACGATATGTCTGCAGTACTTTGTCTTTTATTGCCTTTAGTTTGGCTTTGGATACTTCACATTTTGTCAGGATTTGAATGCACTGGTTTAAGCAAGAAATTGCTTAATTTTCTTTACAACGGAAGAACTCCAAATCAATTAACATGCCATTTGTTATTACAGTGTGTTCTTTAAATAAAGTTGTCAATAAATCAAAGTTTGTTAATTGTCCTCTAGTGAGACCAACAGCCTGAAGGTATCTTCTCACAGATATCAAGTCCAAATCTATTGGTTTACAATAAAAAATTATACCTGCCTGTACAGTTTCCAGTTTGCTTAGATCATTGACTGTTTGTTGGATTAATGTTCTTATTAATTTACTCTTAAAATACGGCCAAGTTTTAGCAGCAAATTCCTGCAGATGATTCCATGCAACTATGATAACTTCTGTCATGTTCTGCAACTATGAGAAGGACTCCATCATGTTCTGCAACTATGCGAAGAACTATTAATTATGATATAGGTAGCCCATGCTGGTACCTAGGGACACCACACTCAAAGCACGACAGAAGTGAATCAAAACTTTCCTGTTGTCTAGTAAAACACCAACTATTTCATATATCAATTTCATGGGAGAGGATTCCTGATATAGCACATTCGTTTTAGATGCAGAAAAGTTGTCAAAGTGCAAGTGTATCATATCCAATCTTCAGTGCACTGTCCTTTGTTATTGTCATTGTGGAGGGATTATCGCCAAAGGGGAACAACAATTCAGTAATATGAGAGTTAGGGATGTTAATGCATGACTCTTCTGTAGTATATTGCATGCATTCAAATGTAGGATGACAAAAAACATAGATTCCTCTATTACCACAATTCCCTACAACTCCCACTTTCCATACTTAAATATGGGGACAGGTGTCAGTACTCATAATGTACTGGTTTGATGAAGTTTCTTTTGATGAAATGCTAGGATGATTTCATATTGAAACATACTTTGCATTATGAATCAGTTGTCAGAGGCAGAAATCAACAGAGTCAAAGGGAACTTAATACAAATCTGATCTCTTTTCATTGATCAACTGCATTATTAAATAAGAAGGCTAGATGGGACTGGTTGGACCAGCATTCCAGAAATGTTTAAATGATGACAGAGATAAGGCACGCACACCAAATAGCTGCAGCTGTACTCCCATACATGACAAGAAACATATTTTAGCAAGACAAGAATGACTACTGGGATGACAACAAACCCAGAAACACTTTACATACAAATGATAGGACCAGAAATTGCACCTTTTCTGTTCCATTGGGCTTCATACATCTTCTTCCAATTCACCAAAAATAAACAAAACAAATATTTCTAACATGCGTACCAGCTGCATGTCATTGCTTTTGAAGATGAAAAGATCTCTAGCTGAGAATAATAGCAGTATATGTTTGTGGATGCCTCAGTTATAACCATAATCCATATCACCACTGCAGGGAAACAACAATATGAATGCGACAGATTTGTAGATACAACCACTCAGCAACCCCCCCCCCAGCACACAACATGAAAACCAACAGAAACAGATTTTCTTTTGTTCATTCGCAATGATTTGTATCACCTATCAAATAAGAAAAAAGGTTACTAATCTGCAAATACTTTCTCTCCCATTTTTTCTAAATTGGGGACAGGCAATTGATAATGGTTAATGGAAGCGTCTGTGGACAAATTTGCAACATACAGAGGATTCGTGATAATAGCGCATTTGTTTTAGATACAAAAAAGTTGTCAAAGGGCAAGTGTATCATATTCAATCTTCAGTGCACTGTTCTTTGTCATTGTCATTGTGGAGGGACTATCGCTAAATAAGAGTAACAATTCAGTAATATGAGAGTTAGGGATATTAGCGCATGACTCTTCTATACTATATTGTAAATGGTGTAATGTTGAGTTTGAATGACACGTTTTAGGCATGAATGATGACCCAATTTAGGTACCTGGTCTAATTGACAGTTCTAATTGGACTAAAGTAATTAACGCTTACATTAGTTCGTTAACATAAGGAAGGATATATGCATCACATTGCAAATGTCTCTGGGTGGATGAGATCTATGACAAATTAGAAAATGTAATTAAGTAAAAGATCAACTTATTTTGTATGCCTTTTAATAACATAGCCATAAAAATATTAACAGTAACAATATATATAGGGTGAAAAGGTCTAAAATGCTTCAGTGGCACCTTTGTATTTTAACTATAAATAACCCCCAAAAGATGTTATCTACCCTTTAAACACATAAATCGTCAGCGAAATTACAAAACCTTGTAACTACATTTTTCTAAATTTTACAGGAGAGCAAAAATATTGAATATCTTTTGATATATTGTTATTTTGTTGTAGTTGTTAATCATGATAACTACTTAAGTGTGGGAGTACTATGTGTGTCAAGTCTACATATCTACTTACAACATTTCACACCTGAAATGGTGAAAATCTTAGTTACGACATTTTGAGCAATTAGACCTGAATATTGAAAATGACAGTTACGACAATTCGATTTAGACTTTAACACAGGATGAAGGAATAAGACAATATCTATACATGAATTAACTCCATAGATAATTTTTCAAAAGGCAATTAATTACCACATCACCAATGAAATTGATCATAACTTTTAACATGTACATCCTATAAAAAAA
>JAVCKW010424413.1:0-17315 GCA_034780715.1 Peltospira delicata | reverse complement strand
AATGGTGCGCGCCGAGCTGGATTGCACCTTTGGCTGGGAGCAGACCAACCTGGCTTACTGAGCGATAAAAAGTCCTCCCGCGTGATGGCGGGGGAGGGTTTTGGTGATACCCCCGCCATCGGTTTATTGGTATCCTGCAGCCGTTTGCAATAAACGGCGTCTATCCCGCTGTTCTCTTCGCGGGGCGCCAATTCGCTCATATCAAAAGCAGGAGTTTGCCATGCTGGTCATTATCCCTTCAGTTATTGGTCCCAAGGATCTTGAACACGTCAATCAGCTCTTCGAGCAGGCGGAATTCGTCGATGGCAAGCTGTCGGCCGGTATGGCGGCGCAGCTGGTCAAGAAGAATGAGGAAATGGACCAGAAATCGGATATCTACCAGCAGCTCAATGGCCTGGTGCTGAGAAATCTGATGCGGCACCCGGTCTTCAAGAATGCCGCACTACCGAACAAGATGGGTTCCCCCTTTTATGCCCGCTACCGCAAGGGGAAACAGTATGGTGACCATATCGATGACCCGGTTATGGGGGCGCCGCACTATTTCCGTACCGATGTCTCCACGACCGTTTTCCTGAGCGGGCCGGATGAGTATGAAGGGGGGGAACTGGTGGTGCGGACGACTTACGGCGAAAAGGTAATGAAGCTGCCTGCCGGTCACGCCGTGGTCTACCCCTCGCACAGTCTGCACCATGTCAATGAGGTGATCTCCGGCGAGCGCCGGGTCATGGTGACCTGGATACAAAGCATGATCCGCAATGCCGAGCAGCGCGAAATTCTGTTCGGTATGAATAGCGTTCGGGAGAAACTGCTGCGCAAGGCGCCCACCGACGAAGATACCAAGAAGTTGGATATCGCCTACGCCAACCTGGTGCGCATGTGGGCGGAAGTTTGACTGAAAACACATCGCCGCAGACAGCAGCAGCGGAACGCCTGAAGATCACCGAAATCTTCACTTCGCTGCAGGGCGAGTCGCGCACAGTCGGCTGGCCCACCACCTTCATCCGCTTGACGGGATGCCCGCTGCGCTGCACCTATTGCGATACCGAGTATGCCTTCGGTGGTGGTGAATGGATGTCATTGCCGGCCATTTTGGAACAGGTGGCTGTATTCCCTGCATGCCATGTCACCGTAACCGGGGGCGAGCCGTTGGCACAAAAGCACTGCTCAACCTTGCTTTCACTCTTGGCGGATGCGGGTTATCACGTCTCACTGGAGACCAGTGGTGCGCTGGACGTCAGCGCTGTCGATGCCCGGGTGGTAAAAGTCATGGATCTGAAAACGCCCGATTCCGGTGAAGAGTCGCGCAACTGCTATCGGAATCTCGAATACCTGACCGCTCGCGACCAGCTCAAGTTTGTTATGGGCAGCCGATCCGATTATGAATGGACGAAGGAAAAGATGATGGAGTACAACTTGGTGGATAAATGCGAGGTTCTGCTCTCACCGGTACATGGCCGGCTCGACCCCACTGAATTGGCTGACTGGATGCTGCAGGATGGCTTGCAGGCGCGGTTTCAATTGCAATTGCACAAGCTCCTGTGGGGCGATGAGGCGGGGAGATGAGCAAACCGGCTGTTGTACTGTTGTCCGGGGGCATGGATTCCGCCACCGTATTGGCCATGGCGACCGCGCAGGGCCATGATTGTTATGCGCTGAGTTTTCGCTATGGGCAGCGGCATGGCGTAGAGCTCAAGGCGGCGACTGTATTGGCGGAGCAATTCAAGGTTAGGGCGCATCGGATCATTGATCTCGATCTGACCGGGATCGGGGGATCGGCTTTGACTGATCCGGACATT
This sequence comes from Peltospira delicata, assembly GCA_034780715.1. Lineage (NCBI taxonomy): Eukaryota > Metazoa > Mollusca > Gastropoda > Neomphalida > Peltospiridae > Peltospira > Peltospira delicata. Next base: position 15,519 of record JAVCKW010424413.1, on the reverse strand, counting down.
GATGTTCCGGAAACCTCCGGCAAGGGGATTCCCGTCACCTATGTGCCCGCACGCAATACCGTGTTTCTGTCGATCGCGCTGGCCTGGGCCGAGGTGCTGCAGGCGAGTGACATCTTTATAGGTGTCAATGCGGTCGACTATTCCGGCTATCCGGATTGCCGCCCGGGCTTTATCGAAGCCTTCGAAACCATGGCCAATCTTGCCACCAAGGCGGCGGTAGAGGGGATGCCCGTAAGGATCAATACTCCCTTGATTGAACTGAGCAAGGCCGAAATCATACAAAAGGGGATGGCGTTGGGTGTCGATTACAGTGCGACCATCAGCTGTTACCAGGCAGATCCGCAGGGGCGGGCCTGCGGCAAATGCGATGCCTGTCGGTTACGCCGGGCGGGATTCGAGGCGGCAGGTGTCCAGGATTGTACCCGCTATTCGGGTTGAAAACGGATGAGCGATTTGAGGGCAATGAGAGGCAGCGAAAAAATTTCGATTTCTTTACAAAAAGGGTTGTGATTATCCATGCAGCGTGTATTATTACGCCCTCTTTCAATACGGGTCGTTAGCTCAGCTGGTAGAGCACCGCACTTTTAATGCGATGGTCGAGCGTTCGAATCGCTCACGACCCACCATATTTTTCAAGCAGTTGCAGCGTTTTTGGTTTTTCCGCTGTTTCCAGTGTGACCAGATTGTGACTGTCAGGCCGGGATTACCGGCTTTTTCCCTCCAGTGTTTCGAGCGCCACCCGGATGTTATCCGGGGATAGGTGGGCGTATTTTTCGGTTGTCGTGATGCTGTGATGACCCAGCAGGTCGCGCACCTCCGGCAATGGAACGCCTCCTGTCACCAGCCAAGCGGCGCAGGTGTGGCGCATGTCGTGGATTCTGAAGTTTTCGATGCCCGCTCGTCGGCAGGCGGTCGCAAAACTCCGCTTCACGTCTTGCAGTCGTTCTCCGTTCTCGATGCAGAACACCCAAGGCGAATCCGGGCAGTGCTTTGCCCGGAAGCGTGATCGCTCGATCAGGGCGCTTCTGGCGATCGCGTTGATCGGTACGGTGCGCCTGCGCTTCGCTTTCGTGTGCCGGGCTTCCAGATAAATCAGCCCGGCGGCGAGATCGACCCGCGCCCAATCCAATCCCAGCAGTTCGCTTTTCCTCATGCCGGTATGTAGCGCCAGCGTGATGAATGGCGCGAGGTGCGGCGCTTTCTCCGACTGCCTCGCCATTTCGATCAGGTGCGCGGCTTCGGCTCGCGTGATCCACCTGATGCGGCCATCCGGCTGCCTGAGCTTGCGCCCACGTACCGGGTTCGGCAGATCGTCGTCGTTGTCGATGTTCCATGCCGTGATCGCTGCTGAAAGTTGGGCCAGCTCCCGATTCACCGTGGCATCCGACACCGAGCGTTGCCGCTGTTTGCGGTAGGCCACGACATCCTTGGCGGAGAGCCGGTTTATCACGCGGTTGCCGAAGAACGCCCGGAGCATCTTTGCCCTGGACAAATCGGCGTCGCGCGCGTGCTGGTGCTGGTCGTCAGGTGTGCCCTTCAGGTAGTTCAACATCACTTCATCAAACGAAACGTCGGGCGTCTCTCCCCACATTGCTTGCCGGTAGAGTTCCGCTTTCCATTTCGCTTCTATCGCCGCCGCTTCCTTGCGGTCGGTTGTTTCAGTAGAGCGTCTAATTCTTTTGCCGCTCCGATCTGTGAGAGAGACCCAATAGAACGGGCTCCCCTTGCGCTTGTATGGCATGAGCCGTTACCTCCAGTTTCAGGCTCGCCCGGCCCTGCGCGATGCAAAGTATTACCGCCAGATATATTTCTGTCCACCCATACAGTGACGGATTGAGCAACTACGCGAATAGATCGCCTGACCCGTACCGCTTGAATCTCGCCGCTGTCGATCATGCGGCGAACGGTGCGCGTCGATACGCCGCCCAGCTGTCGGGCGGCTTCGTCGAGATTCCAAAGTAGTGCGTCCATGTTCCCTCCGGTCAAAACGGAATGTCATCGTCGAAGTCCTCGACGGGCTGTTGCCTCTGTGGTGTGGCGCCGCCCTGGGCGCTTGTACCGCTGCGGCCATCACCGAGCATTTGCATTTCCCGTGCAACAACCTCGGTACTGTAGCGGTCGCTGCCATCCTGCGCTTGCCATTTCCGGGTTCTGATCTGGCCCTCGATGTAGACCCGTGAGCCCTTGCTGAGATATTGCCCGGCGATTTCGGCCAGTCGGCCAAATATCACGACGCGGTGCCATTCGGTACGCTCCTGCTTTTGCCCGGTGTTTTTATCCGTCCACGACTCCGATGTTGCCAGGCTCAGGTTGGCAATCGCGTTGCCGTTTGTTGCCGTGCGCATGTCCGGGTCGTTGCCCAGATTGCCGATTAAAATAACCTTGTTGACCCCTCTGCTCATTTGCGCGCCCTCTTTAATCGGTATGCGTTTTTGCGCGCTCGAATGATCGCCATTTGTTTGCAGCTGGCCGCTCGTGGGTTGCAGTCTGGAAGCTGGCAAGTGAGGCATACCCGCTCATGCTCCGGCAGCGATGCTGCCGGGCGTGGGTGTGTGGATTGTCCGAGGCGAGGCATCAGCGGATTGCCAGCCGGGTGCTTTGCGATAAATGCGCACCGGGTATTTTCTGCCCGGATTTAATTGCCGATTTAATGCCGGCCTTATCGATTTTAATTGTCTCGATAACCTCCCGGAAATCCTCGGGGATCTCCGATTCATCGTCGATGATGACGGCGGGCGGGTTGTTTTGAATGGCGAGGCGGAACCACGGGGATTCGATTTTCGTAATCCCTGTACGCTCCATGTTCTGTTTCAGATAACCCTTGAGCCACCGCGCCCGGTTCTCCAGGGCGCGTCGGCGGGTTGCCATTTGTTTTTCCGCTGTCTTTATCGCCTCAGCGGTGGCTTCCAGGTTGCGCATGAATTTGGCGACGTTGGCTGCCTTTTCCTGTAATGGATGTTCCAGCGCTTCGAGGGTATCCTCGATGGCGTCCAGCGGAATATCGGCGGATGGATCGGTAAGCGCATCCAGCGCGTTCATGTAGTCGTCAGTGATTTCATAAAGTGCAAGTGAATTACTCATCGTCTGATTCCTCTTTTTTATCTTCTAGAAATAAATCAATGGTCAGCTCCCCCGAGGTGGAAGTGATCGTAATTTCCTGAACAAATGCGGTGCGGCTCCTACATTCCAATTTTTCCGGTTTTTTTACGCTTACGTCAGTGACGTGATGGATATTCAATGTCGCGTTCATGCCGTAACCTCCTGCGCCCACGCGGTGATGTGCTGATCGAGTTTTTGATATTGGTGTGGTGATAGGTCGCGGAAATGCTTAACGCGCCCGCCCGTTGCCGTGCGCACCCACGCCTTGATCCGCTCCCGATCCAGCCCTGATTCACTGATCCGGGCTTCCAGGCGCTTGCGTTGCGCCTCACTGATTTGAGTTGCCCCGTTTTTGCCGGTGGAGTCGGGGCCACACTCCGTTGAGGGCGCATCGTGCGCACCGGCATCGGGTTGTATTCCTCCCTGTGCATGCGCCTGCATGTCCTCTAAATCTTGCGTGAATATTTCGGACAGGCCGGCCATGCGTAGCGTGGCGTCGATGTGGGCTGACTTCTCCGCCATTTTCAAAGCCTTGTTGATGTCGCCATAGTCCTGCGACAGGGAGCGAGCGCCAATCCCTTCGGCCACCACCCGCCCGCCGGCGTCGCGCAGTTCGCAGCGGATGATGATGTGATGTAGCTCGATGCCATCGAGGGCGGCCCGTTCGTATTCCGGGAGCGTTGGATAGTGAACCGTGACGCCCAACATGCCGCAGATTTTCTCCGCGCCCGGCTTCCACAAGCTGGGCTTGCTGGGGCCGCGCTTTGTCTGGATGCGCCCGTAATCAACGCCATCGACCAAAGCACCCCTAATCCAGTCCATCAGCGCCGCCCGGTTCTCGCGCCGCCGATCCAGCCCAGCCCGGAACACCTCAGCGGGCAGATCGAGCGGTGATGCCGCAACGATGGCGGGCGCATTGCGCGCCTCACCCTCGATGACCGTCAGATCGTTGGCTTGAGCATCCATCAGTATTCCTCCGGCAGCAGGATCGTCGTGTAACTGCGATCCGGTGTTGTGATGACCCAGACGCGACCGCTGCCGACGCTATACGACGACAACAATTGCCCGCCCAGGGCAACTCCCAGATCATTTATTTGTCGATCATGTTCACTAATATCGCCCCAATCGCCCGCAACGTGCCGACGCAATAGCGCGATAAGTGGGATGGATTCATGGCTTAGAAAATGCTTTGCGCCCTGCGTTACCAAAACGCGCCCGAGAGAAAAACGGATTACCGGTGATTCCGGCGAGAGTGATACAACCATTGTTATTACCTCCAGAGTTAAAATCAGAACGGGTTCCCACGCCCATCCCATGTTTCCGAGTCCCGACGGGTATTACCCGGCAGGTCGAACATTGAACGCAGCTTTGCCACCTCACGCCGTAGCTGCGCCAGCTCAAGCAGGAGTGCGAGTAAAATGGCGCGATCCTCCGGCTTGGATTTGATATTGTTATTACTCACTATGCCCCCTAAAAAGTACCAGTAGTAATATTATAGCGCTATAGGTGATTCTCTGCCAGCTAAAATAACCTGGTAGACGACCGCCACGCCCAGCACCGCCACCCAACTTCCGACACGCCAGCACAAGCACCCGGCACCCACCGACCCGCGCCGAGATCCGGCAACCATGAAGCCGACCGTACCCACGCCAGCACCGGGAGCGAGCGCGACACCGCCGACCGGCAGGCCAACGCCGAACCACGCGAACCCGGCCCGCCCAGCACCACCACCAGCCCGACATCTGCGACCTCGACCACGCGCCGAGTGCGTCGCGCCAGCCGGGCAGGCAGCGGCACCCCAGCGCCACCACCCGCCCACCACTGCACCACAGCACCGGCAGCGTGAGCTGACGCGACCGACAGCCGAGCCGTGCCAGACCAGCCGCCAGCACCATCCGGCCCGCCAGCGGCGAACACCAGCAGCGAGCGCCCAGGAACAGACGACAACACCGCCGCATCCGCGCCGACACAACAACCGACCGAGACATAAAGGCCGCGCCCGACCGCGGTGGACGCGACCGCAGCGGTGAGCTGGCGCCCACCAGCAGGCAGCGAGCGCGAACCCGCCACCGCCAGAAAGCCACCCGCCGGCACTACGCTGACCCCAGCAGTGGGGCCAGCGCCGAGCGAGCAGCCGCAGCCGTGACCCCAGTAGGCAAGGCGACCTTGACCGCCCAAGGCGGCACCGGCTGACCCGCAGCCGCGAACACACCCGAGCCCGCTGAACCCTTACGCAACCAAACCCGCCAACCGAGTGATTGAGCGACGCCGCCTGCAAACTGAGCGCCCGCATTGAACGACGAAAACGGCAGATGAATAGCAGCAGGCGCAGGATGCCAACCCGCGCCAGCGGGTAGCGCCCGCATGGCCCAGACCGAACCAGCAGCACCCGCGCGAGCAACGACACCCGCCCCGCGTGCAGTAGACGAAACAGATATGAAACCAGACATAAGCACCCCCTTTTGTGAAATAAAAACTGGCCCTTTTGGGCTGACGCCCGCAAACCCCATGCGGAACCCACGCCTGGAACGGAAGGGCAGTAAAGGTTGAGCGATAGCGAACCGAAGGGAAACCTTTACGGCCCTGGAGTGGAAGGCACACTGCCCGCCGGGGTTTGTGGTTGCTGAGCAGTGCTGAGGTGTTGGGGCTGCGAGCGGTGAGCATGGATGCTGACCGCATACTGGCATGGACGCCTGCTGCGACTCAGTGAGCAGCATCAGCCCCAAGCGCTGGCGCGAGCACGAGCGGGCAGCGAGTGACCGTGCGGGCGCGGGACAGTGCATCCTTGCATCGAGGTGGCACGAAAAGAACCTGAAGGCGCTCAAACGCTTTGACCAAAACGATCAGCTGCGAGCCTGGGATGCGAAAATCACAGATAAAAAAAGACCCGCTTGGGCTGCGGGTCAAAATATTTCCCTGGAGATAGGGTCGTGTGGGGGAGGTGATCATAACAGGATTAGCGAACTCGCAGTTTCCGCCAGTCAGGCTCGACCTCGACGACTTCGGTCAAAAGCAGATGATCGGGGAGTGTACCGTAAACGATCACCAGCAACGGGTCGATCATGTCAATCATCGCCCGATACCCGTCCTCAAAACGCTCACGTACCGCATCACGCCGAAGATCGGACACAGCGATCGAGACAATCTGACCTTGCGGAATGCCATCGAAACAAAAGTTTAATGACTCAGAGTCCGACCAGTTTACCGTCGGTATCACCCTCAATCTCTGCTGCTGCCAATATCGCGCTGTCCACCTCGCGAGGTAGGTGTTCCAGATCTGAACAGCAATGGGCCAGTCGGAATAGATCGAAAAGTCCGGGGAGAAAGTTGCCCAGTATCGGCGCACGTGCTCCACTGCGGTAGAGGGCCGATTCCAGACAGATTCAAAGCGATAGTCGTCCAGGTAAAAGTGGCAGATGTCGCGGTCATCACGCTGCGATCTGCTGCGATACGGAAGTAGCCAGAATTGTGATGGGAGCCGGCGGAAGTCCTGGGGTCACAGTGCGGGGATATCGAACAATGAATCAAGCCCCGGGGCAAACCTCGCTCGTTTGGTATGCAACGTGTCGAATCCGCCTGGCGTGCAGTTCCAATTCAATGATGATCTGGTCATCAGCCGTTCTTATCTTCGTTGTCGGCGCCACCGTCGCCACTTCCGCCACCGTCGCCACCGTCGCCACTCCCACCGCTCTCGTTGCCACGTCCGCCCATGTCTACCGCTCCCGTTGATTGCCGAACTGCGGATCATATCGCAGCCGACCGCCGGGCATGGATGCCGGGCGGCAATCAGCACGGATGCCGGCCCGCAGGACGCGGGCAAGCGAAGCTGAGGCGGGCACGACCCGCCTGAGCGTAGCGTCACTGGAGCAAACCACCGTAGCGCCGGGGGAGCGGGAGCGAGCCGGGCGCAATGCCCAAGCCGAGCAATGCCTCGATGCCTGGGAGAACGAACGGGAGCAGCCTGGCGTCAGCCGGGCGGACTCTCCGGTGGCACGGGGCAGCCCACGGCGCGATGCTTGCCGGTATCAGCAAGTATCGTGACGGGGGCGGGATGGTCAGTCGTTGGGTTGCTCAATCTCGCCCAGTGCTTCATCGAGTGAAAACACTAAATGCTTGATGTAGGCGATGTGTTCATCTTTTGGCGGTGTGCTTTCAAGGTAGCGGCAGACTTCCAGCAAACAGGCGATGTATCGCTTGGCCGGAACCAACTTTCGTTCAAACTGACTCCTGTCATACGCTGCATCCGTGCGAAGGTTATTATTAGACATTCCTGGACCCTCTTGTTCCTTCACGCTTGGATAATCTCATATCTAAGGCGTTCTGCCGATCATCTAACTTTAAGCAGTTACTGCAGAATCCTCGCTAAGATACTGATGCAAAATGACCATGTTAACGGTTAACGTCAATAAACTGTGTGTACTTCCCGGTAATAAGCGGTCCCTTATTGTCGATGAGCGGTGGTCTTGTGCTTCCTCCAGCGCCACGGTGTCTGATGGAGACCTGGTGTTTCCCAGATGCCTAGACTCCCTTGCTTTGCCGCCTGCTCCGCCAAATAGTAACGCTGTTCTTTTGACGGGCAGTATTTCTGATACACCGCTGCATACCCGCTGAGAACCAGTCGTTCGTTCAGGTTTTCATCTCCCTTGATAATTTCGCCGATGTATCGGCCATACTGATCCTTGCCATGTCGGTGCAGCTTGAATTGAGATCCCCGTGGAAGCCATTCGCGCAAAGCATCCCTTGATTCACGGCCCCACGGTTTTTGCGCCAGTTCAGGAGCATCGACGCAATAGAGTCGAATCTTTATGCCCTCGCTATTGCAACGTGCTCGTATTGTGTCGCCATCGTGTACCGACTGCAGCCGGCATTCCACCACCAGTTGCGAGCGGTCGAGCCGATTGGTGGTCTGGCAAGCCCAAGGGGTTATCACGAGGATGGTGGCAAGCAGCCAGAATCCGGAAAGGCGGTGGCTGAAGCGGAAGGAATCATGCATGGGAAGGCAATAAAAAGGATTGAATCTTCAACTTTATACCCGTACGCGAAGGATCGTGACAGGGAAAACATGCTGAGTATGACATCGAGCGCAGCAAATCCGATATTGCGATGCTGATTCTCGGCAGACCGATGATTCGATATCCATCACGATTCTCATGGAATGTAAAACTCTACAGACAAAAGTGCACTGATCACGGTATTCTTGAAAAAAATGACTGACGGTAATCTAGTATTAGGGTTCGTACTATCGTAGCGCAGTCACATCATGTATCGAGGCGGGAACATTCAACGTCTGGGGGATATGAAAAAGAACAAGGAATCATGGCTGGGATGAAGCGTCTGGAAGACTGGACAGCCGGGACTCATATCAAGGGTCTGATGTCAGCTGCATCTAGCCTCGGAGGCAATACGCTCTCGCCACTCCGGCCGCTGAGATCTGGTAGACGATGACCACGAGAATAACCACTAACAGTGATGGTATTCGGGATAATCATGATCACGGTAAGGTGGCCGATTTTCTAACTGAAAAGATCACCGAGGCCAGTAACCTTTCCATCGTATCCGCATATTTCACCCTATACGCATATGAAGCATTGCCCGCTGAAATACATTAACAGTGACGGTATGAACACGAACGGCCTATGAAGGAAATTTATGGCAAAGAAAAGAATAGCGAAGAAGACAAAAAGCTTTGAGGAGGCCCTCTGGGATTCAGCCAACAAGATGCGCGGCTCGGTAGAGCCCGCAGAATACAAGCATGTGGTGCTAAGCCTGATCTTCCTGAAGTTTGCCTCAGACAAATTTCTGGAGCGGCGACAGGAGATCATCGACGAGGGCAAGGCGCAGTTCGTGGAGATGGTGGAGTTCTACACCATGAAGAACGTCTTCTATCTGGTCGAGGAATCCCGCTGGTCGACTATCCAGGCAAATGCGAAACAGGACGATCTGGCGCTGAAGATCGACACCGCCTTGCACACCATCGAAAAGAACAACAAGTCGCTGGCCGGAGCCTTGCCGGACAACTACTTCTCACGCCTCGACCTGGACCGCAGCAAGCTGGCGGCGCTGATCGACACCATCAGCAACATCAACACCCTGGCCGACAAGTCGCAGGATGTGGTGGGCCGGGTGTATGAGTATTTCCTCAGCAAGTTCGCGCTGGCCGAGGGCAAGGGCAAGGGCGAGTTCTATACGCCCAAGAGCATCGTCAATCTCATCGCCGAACTGATCGAACCGTACAAGGGCAAGATTTACGACCCCTGTTGCGGTTCAGGCGGCATGTTCGTGCAGTCGGTTAAGTTCGTCGAGAGCCACCGGGGCAACACGAAGAACGTCTCTATCTACGGGCAGGAAGCCACCACAACGACCATGAAGCTGGCGAAGATGAACCTCGCCATTCGCGGCATCTCGGCCAACCTGGGGGCGAAGGCGGATGACACCTTCGCCAGTGACCAGCATCCGAACCTGAAGGCCGATTTCATCATGGCGAACCCGCCGTTCAACCTGAAGGCGTGGCGCGCCGCCGATGAGCTGGTCGATGATCCGCGCTGGGCGGGTTACGAGGTGCCGCCGACCGGCAATGCCAACTATGCATGGATTCTGCATATGGTGTCCAAGCTGTCGGCGGGTGGCGTGGCTGGCTTCATTCTGGCCAACGGCGCGCTTTCGGGCGATGGCCAGGAGAAGGCCATCCGCAAGAAGCTGATCGAGAACCGGCTGGTCGAAGCGATCCTGCTGCTGCCCCGTAACATGTTCTACACCACCGATATCAGTGTCACCCTCTGGATCATCAACAAGAACCGCAAGGCGCATACCGTCAAGCACGGCGACCTGACCCGGCACTACCGCGACCGGGAAGACGAGATTCTGTTCATGGACTTGCGGCAGTGGGGAGAGCCGTTCGAGAAAAAGTACATCCAGTTCTCCGATGAGGATCGCGCCAAGATCACCGCAACCTTCCACACCTGGCAGGAGGAACGCGCGGCCGATGAGTACGAGGACGTACCCGAGTACTGCTACTCGGCGAGTATTGACGAGGTGCGCGCGAAGGATTACTCGCTGGTGCCCAGCAAGTACATTGAGTTTGTGAATCGGGACGAGAACATCGATTTCGACGAAAAGATGAGAAGCCTTCAGAGCGAGTTCGCGGAATTGCTGAAGCAGGAAGCCGATTCCAAGGCCGAACTCCTCAAGGTGTTCAAGGAACTAGGGTATGCGATCGACGTATAAGAAACTTGGGCCATACATCCGGGAAGTCGATGTCCGCAATGTTGAGGACAAGAAGACGAACCTTCTTGGCGTCTCCACACAGAAGATGTTCATGGACTCGATTGCCAATACCATTGGTACCAACTTCAAAAAGTACAAAGTGGTCAAGCGGGGACAGTTTACCTACGTTCCGGATACCTCCCGGCGGGGCGACAGGATCGGATTGGCACTACTGGGCACGCATGATTGGGGACTGGTTTCAAATGTCTACACCGTCTTCGAGATCATCGACGAAGAGGAACTACTGCCGGAATACCTGATGATGTGGTTCCGCCGTCCGGAGTTTGACCGCTATGCAAGATTCAAGTCGCATGGCAGCGTGCGCGAACTGTTCGGCTGGGACGAGATGTGCGATGTCGAGCTGCCCATCCCCTCCATCGAAAAGCAGCGCGAGATCGTCAAGGAGTATCAGACGGTGGTAAACCGCATCCGGCTCAACGAGCGGTTGAACGAGAAGCTGGAGGAAGCGGCGCAGGCGATTTACCGGCGGTGGTTCGTCGAGTTCGAGTTCCCCATGACCGCCGAGTACGCGGAGTCGATCGGTAAGCCGGAGCTGGCGGGCCAGCCGTACAAGTCGAGTGGCGGCGAGATGGAATACAACGAGGTTCTGGAGCAGGAGATTCCGAAGGGGTGGCGGGATAGCACACTGGGCGAAGAGTGCTCAAAAATTGGAAGTGGAGCGACACCCCGAGGAGGAAAAGACGCGTATAAGGCAGAAGGTCTTAGCTTAGTGAGAAGCATGAATGTTCACGACTACAATTTCTCATACGACCAGCTCGCCTTTATAGATCAGACACAGGCGGACAAACTTGCGAACGTCGCACTTGAAAAAGGCGATGTATTGTTGAACATCACAGGGGTGTCCGTTGCACGTTGCTGTCTGCTCCCGTCAGACGTGTTGCCAGGATACGTCAATCAGCACGTTGCTATTGTTCGATCCAAAGCTGACCGTTCGTGCTACCTTGTGTGCTTACTTTGCTCGACACAGTATAAACAACTGCTTCTTGGTGATAGTGAGTCCGGATCGACACGTCAGGCGTTGACGAAGGGCGACCTGGAACATTTCCCATTTCTACTACCGAATGAGACGGTGGGACGCTTCTTTGAAGAAATGGCAGTGCAGCTTTTCGAGATGAAGAGGAAGCTTGTTCGCGAGAACATGCTTCTCGGAAATCTCGGAATGCTGCTCCTTGCGGGGCTTGCTACAGGGCGAACGAGATGAAATTCACCGAAGCACAACTCGAACAAGCCATTATCGATCTGCTGGACGAACAGGGCTATCCGCACGTCCTTGGCGCGGATATCCCACGCGGCCCAGAGGAAGTGCTGATCAAGGCTGACCTGCGGGCCTACCTGCAAGAGCGATACGCCGGGGACGGGATCACGGATGGTGAGATCGTGTTCATCGTCAACAGGATCGAGCGGCTGCCGACGTCGGACCTCTATGGCAGCAATAAGGGGTTTATGAAGATGGTGTCGGACGGGTTCCTGCTGAAGCGCGAGGACCGCAGCCAGAAAGATCTGTTCATCCACCTGATCGACTACTCCCCCGCCGATCGCAATATCTACAAGATCGTCAGCCAGTTGGAGATCGAGGGCTTCGAGAAGCGGATACCGGACGGGATTCTGTATGTCAATGGCCTGCCGCTGGTGGTGTTCGAGTTCAAGAGCGCGATCCGGGAAGAGGCGACCATCCATGACGCCTGGGTGCAGTTGACCACGCGTTACCGGCGGGACATCCCGGAGCTGCTGAAGTACAACGCGCTGTGCGTGATCAGCGACGGGGTGAACAACAAGATGGGCTCCCTGTTCGCGGCCTATGAGTTTTTCTATGCCTGGCGCAAGGTCACGGGCGATGAGAAGATCGAGCGGGACGGGATCGACTCGCTGTTCACGATGATTCACGGGCTGTTCGACAAGGGGCGGCTGCGCGACGTGATCCACAACTTTATTTTCTTCCCGGACAGCTCGAAGAGGGAGGAGAAGATTGTCTGCCGCTATCCGCAGTATTACGCCGCTCGCAAGCTGTTCGCCAATATCCAGAAACACCGGCGGCCGGAGGGAGACGGCAAGGGCGGCACCTACTTCGGGGCAACGGGCTGCGGCAAGAGTTTCACGATGCTGTTCCTGTCGCGGCTGCTGATGAAGAGCGAGGCGTTTGCCAGCCCGACGCTGATCCTGATTACGGACCGGACCGACCTGGACGACCAGCTTGCGCGGCAGTTCACGGCGGCCAAGGGGTATATCGGCGACGAAGAGATTATCAGTGTCGAGAGCCGGGAGGAGCTACGAGAATACCTGCGCGGGCCGTTTGAGCTTGCGGACAAGCCGGATGCTCAAGGTGATCGGCGATTAGACGGAGCGGCCCGACAGGCCGCAGAGGAACGCGGAGATTATGTCGTGGCGCCGCATGGGCGCGTGAGCGGCGGCGTGTTCCTGACAACGATCCACAAGTTCACGGAAGACACCCGACTGCTGACGCGGCGGGACAACGTGATCTGCATTTCCGATGAAGCCCACCGCAGCCAGGTGAACCTGGACCAGAAAATCAAGATCACGGAAAACGGCGTGAAGCGAACCTATGGCTTTGCGAAGTACCTCCATGATTCCCTGCCGAATGCGACCTATGTCGGCTTCACCGGCACGCCCATCGACGCGACGCTGGACGTGTTCGGCAAGGTGGTCGATGCCTACACGATGGAAGAGTCGGTGAAGGACGAGATCACCGTTCGGATCGTCTACGAAGGCCGGGCCGCGAAGGTACTGCTGGACAATGCCAAGCTCCAGGAGATCGAGGACTACTATGCGCAGTGTGCCGATGACGGTGCGAGCGACTACGCGATAGAGGAAAGCAAGCGGGCCAATGCGCAGATGAACGCGATTCTCGGAGACCCTGAACGGATCAGAACCGTGGCCGGGGATTTTGTGAAGCACTACGAGACACGGGTGAACGAAGGGGCAACGATCAAGGGCAAGGCGATGTTCGTATGCAGCAATCGCCCGATTGCCTACATGCTGTACAAGGAGATCATCGCTCTGCGCCCGGAATGGGCGGAGGTGAAGGTCTGCGAGGAAGGTGCGAAGCTGACAGCGAAAGAGAAACGTGAGATCAAGCCGATGGCGCGCATCAAGATGGTGATGACGCGCGGCAAGGACGATGAAGAAGCCCTGTACAAGATGCTTGGCACGAAGGACTACCGAAAGGAACTGGACCGGCAGTTCAAGAATGCGAAGTCGAACTTCAAGATCGCGATTGTGGTGGACATGTGGCTGACGGGATTCGATGTGCCGTTTCTGGATACGATCTACATCGACAAGCCGATCCGGCGGCATAGCCTGATTCAGACGATTTCACGGGTGAACCGGCGTTACGCGGGTAAGGACAAGGGTCTGGTCGTCGATTACATCGGCATCAAGAAACAGATGAATCTGGCCCTTGCTCAGTATGGCAATCTCGGTGAGGGTGTCACCATTGAGGAAATCCAGCAAGCGGTGGTTGTGGTGAAGGATCACCTCGACCTGCTGGGCAAGATGTTCCACCAGTTCGATGCCAGTCCGTACTTCAGCGGCAATGCACTGAAGCAGCTTCACTGCCTGAACATGGCGGCGGAGTTCGTTCAGGTGACCGAGAAGCAGGAAAAGCAGTTCATGTATCTGGTGAAACGGATGAAGGCCGCCTATGACATCTGCTGCAACAGCGACGCCTTCACGCAGTTAGAGCGGGATACGATCCACTTCTACATCGCGGTGAGATCCATCGTGTTCAAACTGACGAAGGGCGACGCCCCGGACCTGCATCAAATGAACGCGCGGGTACGGGAGATGATCGAGGAAGCGATCAAGGCGGACGGCGTGGAGGAGGTGTTCAAGCTGGGTGACAGCGGGGAAAGTGAGATTGACTTGTTCGATGACGAGTTCCTGGAGAAGATCAAGAAGATCAAGCTACCCAACACGAAGCTGAAACTGCTCCAGAAGTTATTGAAGAAGGTGATCGACGACTTCAGGAAGACGAACAAGGCCAAGGGGACAGACTTTGCGAAGATGTTCAAGGCGATCGTGGACAAGTATAACGATCGCAAGGAGCAGGACGTTCTGGTGAGTAATGTTCTGGAAGACTTCACCGACGAGATTATTGATCTGTTCGAGGCACTGAAAAAGGAGAAGGCTTCCTTCGCGGACCTGGGTATAGACTTTGAGGAAAAGGCCTTTTACGACATCCTGAAGGCGATTGCGAAGAAGTTCGAGTTCGAGTATCCCGACGAGAAGCTGATCCCTCTTGCAAAAGCTGTGAAGGACGTTGTGGATGACAAGACGAAATACACGGACTGGGATAACCGCGAAGACATCAAGGCGGAGTTGAAAGTGGATTTGATCATGCTGCTGGCAGAGAACGGATACCCCCCGATTACACATGATGATGTGTATAAGGAAATTTTTGAGCAGGCGCAGAATTTCAAGATATACCGAAACGAGGCCAGAGGATGACAAGGCGTTGAAACTCGTTGCCCGGCGGGAGAAGATTTTGAAATGAGCAAAGGAAAAACACCAAAAACAGATTTTGTTGTCTAGATTGACGAGTCTGGTGACGAGGGTTTTGTCTTCAATGACGACGGCAGTGGCAGTTCCCGCTGGTTTGTCCTTTCAGCCGCCGTGATCCGCAGGCAAAATGATCTTCAGATGGTTTCCTGCCTGAAGGAGGTGCGCGAAGTGCTGAGGAAGCCGCCCAAAACACCGTTGCATTTTGTTGACCTGAAGCACGAGCAGCGTATTCCCTATATCCGGCGGGTTGGTGCATTACCGATTCGTACAGTCAGTGTGATGATTTACAAGCCTCTGATTCAGGAACCGGAGAAGTTTCAGAATACCAAATACCTGCTTTATCGCTATGCCACCCGCATGTTGCTGGAGCGTGTTTCATGGTTGTGCCGGGATCAACGGCGTACCGAGGATCAGAATGGTCTAGCCGAGGTCATTTTCTCCAATCGCAGCATGATGTCCTACCAGGATATACGAGACTATCTGCGCCTGCTGATCCGGCAACATGAAGCAGATCCACAGAAAATCCAGATTGACCCCACTGTTATTGATCCTGACCGAATCCGTTCGGTTGAGCACTCCAGACTGGCTGGGTTACAGGTAGCTGATGCGGTGGCCTCG
>JAVCKW010422194.1:2408-17455 GCA_034780715.1 Peltospira delicata | reverse complement strand
GTCAAAACACGTCTGCATGGAAATGAGCCGACACGTCAAAACCCGCTTGCATGGAAATAACGACAACACGTCAAAACCTGTCTCTATGGGGTAATGGGTTAAACACAAAATGTGTAGTACATTATGACACTTTAAAGTGTCAGAAGTTTAAAACAATGAATGATACTTATTAGACTAAAAACTGAGTTTCTGGGGGGGGGACTTTGCTTTCTGTATATTGGTTGTCATGGTAACTAATTGTTTTTCAAATTAGAAAATATCAAGTCAAAGATCAGTTTATATTGTATCTCTCTTAATAAAATGATGAACAATTGTGACCCTCCATTACAAAAACCAGTCGGTCAATTTTAGAAAACGGCTGAATAAGCTATCCAGTGATGTAAAAATTATGGTCATGGGACAAAAATTGATGAAGTTGTAGAAATATTAAGTTGCCAAATTCAAGCCCTTGGTAAAATATTTGATGAGCGCAAATTGCCAAAAACTGTAAGGAGAAAGATCAGCGGAGGTGCATTAGATTGCTAACTTAAACACTCAACCAGAAGTAAATCAGTCATTGCTCAGTTCACAAGAACATTTCATCAGTTAATTATAGGCCACAATATGCAACCGATAAAGATTCTGAAGCACAAAACATATTGTTCTTAAAATTAATTCTAACCTTTTCTCACATTATTTAAAAGGAAGGTTAAAAAGGATACTTTATCAACAAAAATGTGTTGTCATTTTATTAGGATAGTACAATCATTACAATATACCAGAAAATTAAATTGTACAGGTTTTTTTTCTAAAACTACTGGTATCAAAACTTGTTCCCCCATATATCTCGTTATCCATCATAGATTACAGGCATAGAAGCATTTTCTTGTTAGTAGAATGCACAACTACTCAAAGATACATCTATTCAACATATAATAATTGGAAGTAATTAATATGTAGGTTTTTTTTTTTTTTTTTTTTTATGTAACCAGTAAAAATATATTATTATATATCTTTTTACCTTACCACACACTCTTGACCACAAGTCCCGCAGCAACATAATTAATTTTTTGTTTGTTTTTAAAATATTGTAACAAAGAGGGAATCTGCCATTTATGGACATAAAATTTATAAATCTTAACAAACACAGAAGCATTTTTTCAGATAATCAGATATAAATAAAATAGGCACCTGAGTTGGATAGTCACGGGGATTGTATGAATAAATTATTTACTAACCTGAATTTGATAGCCTTTTCCCATTCAACTTCATCAAAATTCTCGGCTGTGCAGACCTTACACTCGTAGTTTTGCATTACAGAATCAAAGCCAGTCAGTGTTGGATCGAATTCTTAGTCTTCAGATTCAACAACACTACTATCATCATCCAAGTTGGTGTCATTCCTTTCTTCCAATAGATTTCTGAGATTTCCGTAACTAAATCACTCCAATGTTCTCTGTATTGAGCATTTAAATTTAACAACCTCCCTATTTTGATACCCATCCTTGCAGAACAACAAAAAGGAATGCACACTGAGTATGCGCAGATGTTATGTAGCCAATCAAAACCTGGGTTTTTGGGTCACTTGCTTAGTAACAAGGAAATTTGTTTACACCATCGGTTTGTTTGAAATGTTCTCATTGGTAAATAAAGGATAATGACGGTGTAAGATAGCTTTTATTAGATAGAGGGAATCCCCAGCCTCATTGTGGTACTAATATTTGTATGTTCTGTGAAAACAAGTCTTAGAATTTGATTTGTTTCTACAATAATGGCATTGGATTGTTGAAAAGCTGTACAGATTGGTGTAGTAGATTTTCTTCTGGCCAGCTGACAGCTACATGCACATGTAATGTTACAACATTTCCTCGGCAGGAAAAAGTGAGGATTATTCAGTTGTTTCACTGAATACTCTGGTGCCTCGATAGTCTAGTGATGAAGGCACCCGCCTGACACACAATTGATCTGAGATAGATCTGTCAGTGAGCCACTTGAGATTTCTAATACAGATATAATTATTATTTTAAAATGCATGCTGTTAAATCTTTAAAATCTATACTCAAATGTTTACTTGATATTGGTTCATTTTAGTGTCAGTAAAGATAAATTACTTTCTATTAAACAATATTTAAAGTTAAATGCTACTATATATATCCCTATATTTAAGGGTGACAATAAAATGACAACACATATAATTAGGTCCACTAATACTGGTATGCAGTTTTCATAAGGATTGGTTATTTATAAAAAAGAAACGAATATTTCCACATAACATTTCATAGAAATGGGAATGAGGTTGTGTATGGAAGTGAATGCATTTGCACTCATACATTGGGAAGAAGGTTGTCAAAATCGCAATATATATTTTTTGTACTGAATGAATGACCTCATAAAATGTTATATTCAGTTTGTCAATTTCATTCTTTCTTGTAATCTAAAACAGAAGAGATTTCAGATTTTTTCAATTTCACCTCTAAATGTCATTAAAAAGATGTTATAGAAATCAGATTCCTTTGATGCATATTTCAAGTCAATATTAAAACTACATTTTAAGTTAAATATAAGCATAACTGCGATTTAGTTTACTCGCTAATTATCGCATTGAAAGCCTATTGTTAAATGCTTACTACCCAGTGTAAATGAAGCTGTGCTTATTTTGTGTCTATGGTTATGTCAGTAACAGTGAATCACAATAATCACGTGATCGCTTTTTGAACTGTAATGTCGTGACTCACTATGTACTTTCCATCCAGTTTCAAAGTGCTGTAATTGAAACCACCGATGTAGAAAGTGCAATGCACTGCTGGTAGTGGGATAGGCATAAATGGTGACTAGAATAAATGGTTTAAATAATAAAATAATTTCAGACATAGTATCTTTAAAACATCTGTTTTCATTTGATTTGTGTGCAGTTTCAGTTTCTTGAATGTTACGATGAATGCTAAAATTGCAGTAAAGATTTTGGCATTGTACAGAAAATTATTATATAAAAAGGATTATAGATTGAGTTTTGTTAAAGTTAAAAGTAATCACGAGAAACAATTTATTTTATATATATGACAACAGCATGATACCAGAATTTTTTTTTAGGTTCTGTGAGGACTAGTTCATGAAAATGTTTCCATAAAATCTGAGTGTATTCAACAGAATAGAACACTGGTTTTGAAGGAAAAATAATCATTTACATAGAATAGGTTCAGTAGTAATTTATATGTTAACATTTTTTTTAATGAAAAGAGCTTTACTATCCCTACTGTTTACCGTTAAAATCCCTACTTTTCCTACTTTTTTCTAAAAATCCTCCTGCTTTTAGCCCTACTTTTTTGTCATTGGTCACTTGAAAGACTGCATATTTTTAGAGAAAAAAACACCTAAAATACAACAATGGAAACTTTATTTTTTAAATATAAATAACTCCTAAAAAGCAGTTTTTCTACCATTTAAACATATTATGTTATATAGTCAATAATCTAAAATCTTGTATTATTTCAAGGAAAACATTTTAAAAATATTTTATGCACTTTTATTAAAATAAATGGATTTACCAAATTGTTTGTTGCCATGGAAATGTATTGTCCATTAATTATGTAAAAATGTCACAGAAACATAGAATGTTCATTCAACTATAAGTATGTATAATTTCAGCAAAAATGTCAGACGGGTCATTTTCTTTCAAAACCCCTGAAAAAAATGTGGTCTGATAGTGTTAAGTTGTATACACTGTCTAACAACACATATATACATATATCAGTACCACAAGAAATATAATTATTACAACAATATTAAAATAAGGTTACATTAAGCAGAACTGAATTAGTTTTGTTACCATCTCCTAGCAGGAGGGAATTCCCTGAGCAATCCAGATACAGTAATCCACAAGTATCTCCAATCAGTTATTTTCCCCCTCTTTTCAGTACAACTCTTAGGTTCTTATAACCCTTACCTCCAATGCACAGGTGCCATGTCTTTAATTGATAGCACCGCCCATTTCCTGTTTCTGAGTACTCCTACCTCAAAAAATTTTCAGCCATGAAACGGATGCTTGTCCTGGTGCCAGTCGTGTCTGAACCTTCAATGGATACTGACACATTAATACGTTTCCCCATATCCAAAATATGTAATGTTATAAATTTATGGATAATAGTCGCGCAGATTAAATTTTGAGTGTAAACAGTGCGACACTGAATGAATGTCAGAATTCATGGGCAAAAGGTGCGAGAAGCCTCAGATATTTCCCAAAATACTGACTAACATTGCACACGATTTGCTTTATAAAATATAATTCTTATAAAAAATATATAATTTTTTTTTTCTCAAAAATAATTGTTTTGCATTACAAGGCAATGGGTTCAAATACCGAGAGAGTTCCAGGGAAGATCGACAGGACTGGGCAGTCAGTGCCCCCCTCCGCCCCCCCTGCATACTTTCAAAGACATTCCTACAGCCTTGTATCGTTACTACTACTACTACTACTAGTACTACTACTACTAGTACTACTACTACTACTACTAATAATAATAATAATAATAACCCCAATGGCAGTAGTATTGCATAGATAACGACCAATCGGCATTAATATGTTCGGTTTGTCGATTGATATTTGGGCTGATAACGGCCGGGGGTCTTTATTCTATGGTCATACCGAATTGCGTTAAATGGTACGATTATAGAAAAATAACTCACAGAATATACAATAGGACATTTATTCAGTTTCTATATCACAACCCCCTCATTGTTATTATTGTTGTTATTAAAAAATAAAATAAAATATGCTGTACACACACACACACACACACACACACACACACACACACACACACACACACACACACACACACTGCATACCATATTTCTTGAATTAGTTTTAATATTTAATTGTTAGCTTAGGTGCCTACAGTTTATCGTTATTGGTAGTAATAAAAATATTAGTAGTTTCGGTAGCTCTAGTAATAGCAACAACAGTAGTAACAGGATTTGTGCTCCCCATATGTAACACATATCCCTTTTTACAGAAGTTAGTGGGGTCTCTAATTTAAATACTAAAATAGTAGGCTACATTTGTATTGTTACCAAAACACTTTTCCTTTTATTTGATACGAAAGCAAATTGAAACTGTAGGAAAAAAAAACACCTAAATATTTTGTGAAAGAAGGTATAGTTTCCACTCGCTCGAGGGTAATAAATGTTTACCGTTTGTGTCCAATTACACACATACACACACACACTAAGTTAAGCAATCGGTATTTGAACAGTCATGTCTCTATCCATTGCGTGCGCTACAATAGCTTACTCTGAATGTGCACGTTAAACAGGTATCGTATCGATTTCAGGATCATCCGTCTCCACTTTGACTCAACTAATAATCTAAACCTCTTTCCCCCATTACTACTTCAAACGAACAGTCGGAAAACAAGCTGTTTTCAATAACTTCACGTCGGTCCACCATTTTGTTTAGCTGTACCTAGTGTGATGTCACAGGCAAACAAAGTATTTTTTGAATAGACGTTTAAGATTTTAAAAAATAAAAAAATAAACAAGCCGTTATTTTTAAAAATTATTATTGATATCCCAGACTTGGCATGAGTAAAAAGCTTGGTTTATATGCATAGATTGAAATAATTTATTTGTTAAAGTTTTTTTTTTGACCACAGTGCATTCTACCATAAAAGTCAATTGAAATGTAAACCCATAATGATCCTACTGTATATTATTTTGTCATGTACAGTAACATTCAGGGGAGATAACTGTCTGGTGCTGGAAAGCCTACTTTATATAGAAGGCATTTCTTACCGACCAGACTACATTCAGAGTTTAATTTTTTTTTTTAATATTATTTGCAGTAATGTAAATATTATATGGCAAGTTACTGGCTGTCTGTAATTAATTGTGATTATTTTCTGGCCGATGTCCACAGTATATGCAATTGATTTTATTTCCCCACAGTTGTATTGCTTCGTTTTATACATGGAAGTATAGTTACATTATAGACCAGGAATTTCTTACCAACCAACTACATTTGTATATTTTTTAATTATCTGAAATAGGACTAATGAACGGACGTACGGAAACAAATTAAAACGGTCGTTAAAACTAGAGAAAAACCTGACAAGGCTTTATATAGGTTTATGGTGCCAGATCTCTCATATGATGGGTTATTTGTATATAATTTGTTCCAGCAAGTGCTCCACTATTGATAACCTGGCTGCTAATTGGAAAGAGTAATTTATTTAGTGACAGCAGGTTTCCCTTCTGACTATCATAATGGTCCTTAATCATGCTTGATTCCAATTGATTGTACATCTATAAATAAAATCTCAATCTATAAATAACATTAATATTCTCTCTCTCTCTCTGGTAATTACAATGGTCCATCATTAAATAAAACCTCGTTCAGTCACTTGTTCAGACACGCACGCACACACACACAGTGGTCCATTTGATGGTGCATCATTAATTAAAACCTTTCTGTGTTAAAAAAAACTAACATTTAAACTTTTGTTTGACTGTTTGCAGGTTGTTCTGGTGAAGCTGAAGATGGACAAGGACAGAAAGAGGATTCTGGAGAGGAAGGCTCGCTCCAGACAGAAGTCTATGGCTGACAAAGGCAAACACACAGAGGAATCGATCATGGAGACGTCCTAAACATTTACACAGCCATAAAGACTTCTTACATTATTTGTTGTTGGCTTGTTTGTTGTCTGTTCTTTGTGAATTACAGAACAGCATCGTGCAAATTTTTTCTGAAATCAAGTGAAGTTTTACGGTTTAGGTTACACATTCAGAGCCAGATGGGGGAAATGGTTTCAATATCCACCTGGATTGAGTGGATGTAAAAGATGCAGACTGTCATTAACTTTGTTTCCCCCCCCCATCTGTCTGTATCGAGTCGACGTTCTTTTGTAATACACTCGGTACACTTAATTAACAGATATAAATATTAAATCTTGGATCAATGTCTGCTCACAGGTAGTATTCGCTCATGGTGGACCCCTTTGGGTTATGTCTCGTTCCAGTCAGTACTTGAGTACTAAAGGCTATCCTGTCTATGGGGTTGGCTAACTGGCGGGTTTCTGTTCTATCAGTATGGTACTTGGCCATATATCTTGATGTCAAAATGTGTTGCGTACATGAAATACCCCTTCCTTGAGCATCTGGCAGGTGTAAGTGCCACTAAGTTGTTGAACTTGCTGCATCTTGGTGATGAAATTAACAAACCATCATTGATCCTGGTAACAAATATCCCATTTGGATTTTTCAGTTGTTAGTCAGTTTCATGATTAATGAACATCAAGTGAAAAAGCGATCAGCGGGATTCTTCTTTTTTTAAATTGGTGTACATCTGGCAATATAAGTGCTGCTAATCAAAAATTCTAAATGGCTTAAAATGTATTTTAGCAATATCTTTATAGAAACAAATTAAGACAAACACAGCAGTTCATTATATTTCATTATTTCAAACATAGCAATAATAACGAAATAACTATGTGATAAGGACAAAGTATGCATCATTGACTGGAACAATCCTATGCCTGCCTGTAAAACCTTGTAACATCTTGCTGATCAAACAATGCTTACAATCAGAATTCACTACCAGATAGTGCAGCAATCATATTTCAAAATGTAAACCATACTGTGATAAAAACACTTCATAAATTATTTTTGTTTTTGTATGCTTATTTAACCTACAAAACTGCATACAATCATTTGTTACTTAAAAGAAGGACAACAGGCAAATAAAAAGTGACAATGTAATAATGATAATGTAAATCTATTCAGTTTAATTGAACAAAAACAGTTTGTCTGGTGTCATGCACATTTCAACGAAAATGTGATCTCATGACATTAAAGCCTAGACTTCAAGGAAATTCATTGATATTATGCACCAACATGTAACAACCTTTTGGAAAATCGTTTCTCAATAATGAAATACAAATGCATGTATCTAAAATATGCGTCACATTTTTTTTTTTTTTTTTAAAGAAGCAATTTACACTGGATGGATGATGTGTACAACAAAAACTAATTCAGATGAAAAATAACCAGTGGTGGTTTTTGTAACAGTTATGGGAAAAATCATGTCGTGTGCTTAATCTGTGATTGAGACCGAGGGATTTACCCAAACATGAACAGTAGTGGGGCTTAACTAATTTGTATGCATTGTCATAACTGAGCGCCCTGCCCTATTAAAATCCTAGTTAGAACATAATAAAATAAGTTTATTTAATGACACACTCAACACATTTTTATTAATGGTTATATCGGTGTCTGAAAGCATCTTTGTAATTAATGATATTGATCTGTCTAACAAAATGTCTCACCACTACTGAGATGACCTGCAATGAGTGAATACTGGAAAGGTAATACTATAATTACACAATTTAGGAGTGGGACACGGCTCAAAGGTAGAGCATTTGCTCATGATGCTGTAGGTCGGATGGATTCTACCTTTGGGCTACGTCTCGTTCCAGCTCCATGATGCCGTGGACGGTGCTATCCTGTCAGTGGGAAGGTGCATATAAAAGATCCATTGCTGTTTATTGGATTCCATTCTATTAATATGGTCCTTAACCATACAACCATAAATAAAATGTGTTGAGTGTGTCATTAAATAAAAATACTCCTTTCCTTTACACACCAGTAGGCCTACTAGACTGGTATGATAGTTATAAATTCAGAAATGCTAAAAGGATATGAAAAACATGTTACATATATACAGTAACAATTTAAAATTGAATAACAGTTTCGCCACCATGTAGGCTACACGAAATATGATATACTGTACACCTGAATGTTGATAATTCTATTAAAGGTACTATCTGGAATCATTTAATAATAGTTACCCCGATAACTTAATTACAGTACTGCACAATAATTTAATTATTTTACAAATATTCTTATACATGTATGTCATTTTCCAGTACATGATACCAAATATTTCTTGAGAGTGAAATGTAACTCGAGAGCTAGAGCTTTCACATTGATCCCACCTCATTCAAGCAAATGGTGTAATAAAGTTTGTGTTATGTGCATTATTAAAACAAATTTCTCTCTCACAAAACTGCTAGTGATTCAAACATTTGAATGAACAAACTTGTAAAAAACCCGCCCAAAACACATATATCCTAAATAATTATATTGATTTTAATTACAGTATTGAAAACTCCTTTATTAATGGCTGCAAATTCCAGATAGTGCCTTTAACTAAAGTAATACCTTTTTTCTCTTTTTTAATGTAATCATTAACAAAAATACAAAAAAATAAGTACATTTTAAAATATGTAATATAATCGAAAATAATTATGTACATCTTTTCAGCAAATTGATAACATTTAAAAGAACAATAATCCAATTATTTAAAAATACAATCACAACAAATATATTCAACGTAATAATGAGAACAAAAGATTAAAATAAGCATATTTATATGTTCCTTACTAGTGGGTGATAAAGTTTTAAACATTTGATTAAAACAACAATATTATTATTCGCTTGGCAGTGGCACGTGCTATTCTCTCTGTGCATGTAAATGATCCTATGTTGCTAAGCTGATCTCAACATATTTTTTATTAATGGCTGTATTGGCATCAGAAATGTTTTAATTGGGAAAAAACATAGGCATCAATCTCAGACCAACCGCATGCAGGCTACCAGGACACCCACGACTGAAAACACAGTAAAGTTGCTTGTCTGGCAACCCAACATTTGTGTATGCTGTTTTTTAGAAAATATTATTTGGGCAAGTGAAAACAAAGCTGGGCAAAGCACATTTTTGCTGCCACTACTTTCCCAGATGACAACTTCTTAACTGCTGCATTAAATATGGATATTCCCAAATGCTGTATTCAGATGACATCACAACCATCAATAGAAAAGTACATGTAGTGTGGTAGACTATATTCATGTACAACATGCACAAATTCAGCCCAAATGCCTATATATTTATTAAATGTTTTATTTAGGTATAATTCCTACCTCTACACATGTTATGTTTATAAACATCTGGATTGGTCTAATTCGCATCATGTGATTATAAAAACCGACATTCATTTAAGAACTGAATGTGATAAATTGTTGAGTTTCATGCAAGTATGAAACACAAAACAGCTTTACACACTGTATGAATGGCGTAGCACGTTAGCGGTTTTGCATTTAATATTTGCATGAAACTCCAAAAATTATCACCTTCAGTTCTTATAATTCCAAACACCTAATAATATCGCTGTTGATATAAAAGCCAAACTCTATTTTCCGACTATTAAATTTTTTATTAATAGGAATTTCATACTCATTAGGGGACCTTTGTTCAGCATTTTCCATCAGTAGCCAAGTAGACAGCGGCATTGTTACAAATGTTATTATAGTTTATATAAATTTTTTTATATAATTAAATGCACATTTTTGTATTAAATATGAACTAAAAACATTAAACATAAAGTATCGGTAGTAAATTCAATTATTTTAAGATATAATCCGATGTGTTGAACTGTAACGGATAGCTAATGATGTCATTAAAAATGACTTCATTCAAAATGGAACAGTCAAAGTCAGTTTTGCACTATTTTTAGTCTTCTGCTAGCACTACTTTAATATCACTTGTCAACAAAGGAATCCCTGTAAGATTCAATTGTTTGACTTCAAATGTTAATCAATGGTTGTGCATTCTTATACATTTTGGGGTAAATTTAAGAGATAACCATATGGGTGTTTGATAGTTGAGGATGTTCCTTTATATTTGGTACTTTTTGAAAATAATACGTAGTTAGAATCTTAACTGTATACCCTTGAATTGCTAACTTTCCCTGTTCTGTTTCCATTACAATTTAATTTAAACACATCGGATTATGTCTTAATTTAATTGAATTTAATTACGCATATGTTGTTATGTTCAAAGTTTCTAGTTCATACTTAATAGAAAAATGTGCATTTAATACAAAAAAGTTAATATAAACTATAATAATATTTGTTATAATGCCGCTCTCTACTTTGGCTACTGACAGAAAACGCCGAAAAAAGGTGGGGGATTCCCCTAATGAGTAGGAATTTCCTGTTAATAAAAATTGTAATTATAGTGTAAATAGTCGGAAAATAGAGTTCGGCTTTTATTTCAAATAAGTTAACAACAGCAATATTGTTAGGTGTTTGGAATTATAAGAATTGAACGTGATAATTTTTTGTTTCATGCAAGTAAGAAACGCGACACCGCTTTACACTTAGTGTGAATGGCTTCGCTCTAACACACTACACCATTCATATAGTGTGTAAAGCTGTTTTGCATGAAACTCAAACAATTTCATGTTTAATTCTTAAATAGCATAATTTTATTACTTTAATACTGAACTACTTCTAACAATATTTAGTCATTTCTAGACAAGCAGCATTGCTTAGATTATTATATATTTATAAAGTGACTATCTATTAAGCTAGTTGACAATGCATTTTATACTGTACTTATTCAAACTGTTAAAAAAAACCTATTTCAACATACCATAACCAAATCATAATATAAAACAATAACAAATAACTTTATAGCAAATATAATTAACAATAACTATTATGTCAAAACAGTACAGGTTTTGTGGAGTTGACATGATGAAGAAATGAAGTCTCACCCTCAGCTATAGATCACTTTCAGATTCTCAGCACAGAATGTCACAGCAATCTTATCGTTACAATAACATTAAATTACATATTATATATAACCAACGATACCATTATAATCATAACATAATTTGATCGGTCACATTATAATTGAAGAACGTTTTACGGTTTCATAGCAATACGACCTTTTCAAAAATCTGTGCTTTGGATTATCACAAAAAACCATCTGTCTTGGTCAGTCAAAATGATGTCACCTGTGAAATACGTCCATACACACAGATATGCTGACAGACAAACGCTTGGACAGACAGACAGACCACTCTTCTGACTACATGAGCAGATGTAGGTTCAGCAGTTAACTGAATGGTCATCTCTCAATCCAGCGGTCACCACCAACTGGCCTACAATAAATGGAAGTAAAAAAAGTAAATAATTGAAAATATACATTTACTGTTAGAGCTACGTTTGTACCAACAGACCCATGGTTAACACATCTCATTGACAGGCCGTTGATCTGATATCCATCCCCATGTATTCCAGTAATTACTTGTCAAATTCAGATATAACCATTAATAAAAATGTGTTGAGTGCATCATTAAATAAAATAAATAAAAACGGACATAATTGCATTTGTAATTTAATCATGATAGTCAGATGTGCATTCAGTTAGATAACTAATGTCTTGTTCCATCCATAACTGATGCAACAAAGGCCATGTTATGTGCTATCCAGTCTGTAAATCTGAATATAGGAATTGCAGACATATTTTAAATATTACAAAGAATACAACTATTTTTGAGACTAAAGATGGGAAACACATCAAATAATGATAATTAAATTTACCTTAAGTCTAACCCCCCTGAAAAGTGTTTATTTTTTTTAATCAGGGGTGATAACTGCATTTGGTAGAACATCTGTAATACTTGGCATGGCAAAAATGATTTAATGTGGTACATCTCAGCAACCAGTGGGCCGATCTTCATAATGTTGGTGTTTCTGCCATTATTTTTGATGTAGAATGATGATAAGGGTTCATGACATTTTGACCTTTTGTTTGACCTTAAATTTGACCTTGTGGATCGCGTTATCTTGAAATGACATTTAGTCAGAATTATAGCCCGATATATTAGTTATGACATATAAAAAATCTAGAGGTGTAATATTTTTAATTAATTAGTAATATTCAATCAAAGTATGTATACCAAAGGCAGTAATGTATGTATTTCACACACCAAACATTTATAATGCCTAGCAGATGCTTCAGCCATCAACTGTCAACTTCCCCCAAACTTTTTCTATTCTAGAGTTGTAATATTTTTTGTATTTGATAGTAATATTCAATCAAAGTGTGCATACATAGGCAATAATGCTACACTATTTCAGTATTTATGAATATCAATGCATTGTGCGTCATGTGTCAATGCTAAGGCAACAAAATCCAACTGTGCTCCCTTTTTTCATACAATCTGCTTTGATCATAACTTGGTAAAGCTTGTCCAAGCTTTTGTGCTAGACTAAAAGTATTAAATGAAATGACGACCCCTTGAAGGAAGCTGTGTAATCCTAATGAACATATGGCAACTCTAGTACTTGAAACACTGCAAACCATTTTATACGATTTAAACCTGTGAATGAAAAGCAGATCCAACAAATACAATGTAAGTATCAAAGACATGTTCTTACAATTAAATGTTATGATTTTTTTTTTTTAAAGTAATTACCCGTAATATCCATATCCATAATATTATAGTTTTAAAATTGCAATGAAATATATTGTGTGGTTTATTTTGTGGGTTTTTTGGGGGGTGTTTGTGTGTGTGTGTGAGTGTGTCAAAAGGCCAAAACCTTTTGGGTTAGAATCAAAAACCCCAGAATGTACTATCTTGTCTGGATGGTACATATATGCATATAAGATCTCTTGCAGCTAATCCAGAAGAGTATCCCATGAAACAGTGGATTTCTTTTTTCATTATGTGGTTCCTCCTTTTCTATATGGATAATTGCAGCTTTTACTCAGTTATAAATATATGTTATAAACTGAGTCATATATGTATATTTTTTCAATTTGAACAATTCTTCAATGATTCAACAGAGCCTGTTACTAGTTATAAAACTGATCTCAAAGGAATGTTTGTGAACGCATAACCAATTAAAGGACCACTTAATTTTTAAAAATGTATTCTGATTTCAAAGTAAAAATTACATGCATTTACATTGAATGTTCAAGCTGTCCCACCAGAGCTGGTATCATCTCAAATGAGGAGGATAGGTTAGACGACTTACACCAATTGTAAAAACAAAAAGGCTATACTGGGTGTTGTGTCTATGATAATTATGCATGGATAGATCTAGTGGACAACATTTCACACGAGTATGGTGACTATTACATCACTTTTATGCACCCACATAGGACCAATCTGGGTTTTTCGCCTCATGAGGAGACTTGCTGGATTGCTGAAAAGGATGTCTTGTTTGTGATTGATATCACGCTAATTTCTCAGCCTAATTTTATCAAAATCGGATTCGGATGGGTTACAGTAAAATTTTGGGTGATTTGACATGGAATGGCCCTAACAAGAGTAACCTCTCAATTTGACCTTTGATTGTGCACAATGAATATGATTGAAAAACTACAGTGCTGTCAGCCCAAATGAAGGTCTGTTCCCCCTCCCAGCCCCCACCTACAAAATATATTTGTTAGGCAACTGGCCCTACAAGACTGTATTCCTGTGATTACCTGATCTAAGATCGAGATGATCTACAAGCACTACAACACTGTGTATTCCAGTGATTACTTGATCCCAGATTGAGATGGTCTACAACACTATTAATTCCAGTGATTACCTGATTCCAGATCGAGATCGTCTACAACACTGTGTACTCCAATGATTACCTGATCCCAGATCGAGATGGTCTACAACACTGTGTACTCCAATGATTACCTGATCCCAGATCGAGATGGTCTACAACGCTGTGTATTCCAGTGACTACCTGATCCCAGATCGAGATGGTCTACAACACTGTGTATTCCAGTGATTACCAGTGAGTGTCCAAGCGCTCTACCGACTGAGCTAAAGGGAAATTCCCTCAGTGGAAATTCCCACTAGCTACTGCCAGTAGGAGCACTTTATACCAACACTGCTACAATTACCTGATCCCAGATTGAGATGGTCTACAACACTGTGTATTCCAGTGATTACCTGATCCCAGATCGAGATGGTCTACAAGAGTGTGTATTCCAATGATTACCTGATCCCAGATCGAGATGCTCTACAACACTGTGTATTCCAGTGATTACCTGATCCCAGATCGAGATGGTCTACAACACTGTGTATTCCAGTGACTACCTGATCCCAGATCGAGATGGTCTACAACACTGTGTATTCCAGTGATTACCTGATCCCAGATCGAGATGGTCTACAACACTGTGTATTCCAGTGATTACCTGATCCCAGATCGAGATGGTCTAC
>JAVCKW010421083.1:0-17488 GCA_034780715.1 Peltospira delicata | reverse complement strand
TTAATATTTTGCCTTTGCCTACCAGGGAACGGACAGCACAGCATTTACGCTTCCCACCTCGGCTGCCTCAGACGTAACGACTTTTCATGCCGGTGCAGGTCTTGCGACTCTCCCTGCACTAAAAAATGGGGAGTTGTTCGCCAGGATACGTTAAGTACTGTGCACGGCACTCATGGTTGTGTTTAATTCTATATAATATAAAAGGCCCTCACAATACATATTGTGAGGGCCTTTTTTTTGTCTTTCGCCTCTTTGTTGGTATGCCTATGTTTAAATGGTTTTTGTATAGGTGCGTTATGATGGATCATACAGGGGAACTATGGTTATAATTTGTTCTTTTTTGACGAACAGGACGTCGTGGTTGGAGCCATCTCCCCGTAGATTAGTTATTATGAGATAATCACCTGAGCCATTGTTGAGATGGTCACTCAATCTGAGCCCTTTGTCTACGTGCAGAATACCTCTTAACGGCTCGTTCAATCCTGCAACTCGTATTTCCACCTTAACTTTGCGGAAGATATCTTCAACTTTTTTATCAAAAGGATGCTCTATTCCCATTGCTCTTTCTCCTATTAGTGGACTATTGTCATCTGGATAGCATTACCTATACCGTGTTTCGACTGATTGCCGCTGTACAAATAATATCCTGATTATCAAGGAGGAGCCATTGAATTTTTCAGGGATGCAATATGTTGCAGCAGTATAAAAATAAATTTTTTACTCATTTTTTTTTATTTACTCCAAAAGATGAGCATAGCGATCCAGGAGTTCAAGGATTCAGCCTCATGGAGCTTTTACTTGTTATTATTATTATCGGGCTTGTAATGACAATGGTGATTCCGAAGTTGATACATCTTCGAGTAGAGGCCCGGTACGAGATAATCAGACAATCCTGTGGCGAATTGCATGCGACAGTTGAACAATGGATACAGCGATCCATGACGGCTCAGGACGACCGGTTTTCCAGTGCTGTCATTAGTGATTATGTAGCCTCCCTCGCAGGAAGGGAGCCATTACGCGATCCATTCGAGACAGCGCCATCTTTTACCGGACAATGGCTGGCAACGTCTTTTCGTCCTAATAATTGGAATAACAATACTCTTCAGCGTCACCTTGAGAACCAGCTTGTATCAATTCAGGGAAGGAGGATTGGTGAAAAAAAAGATGCACCTCCTGAAACTGTTGTTGAGGATATGATTCCCGGCGGAAAAATGCTGAAAAATCCATTTAACGGTGTAGATATTTTTAGACGTGAGAATGATCCTCAAGTACAAAAGAAACCTGTTGCCGGCGCCTTGGCATTCACCAGCACATTTTATGACGATGTTCTTCTGTATGCCTTCTGCTACCAGGGGCGAGATTCTACAACTATAAATTGGGAGTCTGCAACAACTTTTCATGATGGTCAGAATCTTCTTTCCGCGCAAGGAATCAAACATTGTTCCCTCTTTGCACAATATAGATAATGACCGTCGGCTCAAGGAAACATTAATACTCTACCAGAATATTTGTTGGTAAAAAATCTTTTGACTGGGAATGTATCTTATAAATATTGCAGGAATTATTTTTGACTACTTATTGTGTTGCCCGGCATAAATTGGTGTTGTGATTGTCGCGTATGATGAGAAGACTTTTTAAGTGTAGTCGGATTTTCTCGAAGCGTAGGTAACCAAAGGCGTCCACATATAACCCATTTTTTTGGTGAGGATGATGTTTGACGTAAATACAATACTTTGATGCCGGAATCACTGTAGGATGAGGAAATAAACCGTTGATGAAAGAATACCACTGCCCTTGAAGAATCATCAGCGTCTACAATACATCCCGGTTGCGATATCTGTAGAGCAATAGCTTTATTCTTTTTGAAAATTTTTGTCTTTTGTTTGGCGATCTCTGCATGACTTAATACTGTCGGTCTATCATGTAACAGTCGATAAGTGAGTAACGAATCATCATAATAGAGCATGAGATCGGTTATATTTTTTTGTGAAAATGCATCGACCCAATGACCAATCATGGATTGTATCGTCTGAATGATATCTGTATTGCTTGTTGGAAATTGTCGTCGGTGGGAAATGATGACAACTGGGATTAAGGGCGGCGACTCGCCTTCGCTAATAAACTGCATGCGAATCCAGTGATCCAATGGCCGGTTCACCTGCCATCCGGAAAATGATCTGTGATTGAAGAAAAAAGGTGTTTTTCCTGTATGTCCCAACAGGTAAATACCTGCATGTAGAGATAATTCTTTTGGAAGTTGTATTGATTTTGTCGGTTTTTCCTGCCCGGAAGAAAACATTTGCGCAGTCTTGGTGGACTTGTCGATAACGATACTGGTCCATCCATAGGGTAAAAAAACCGAATTCATTTGTTGCACATTCTCCGATAAGGCTGACGCAGCACTCTGTGAGAGTGCTGCATTGGCTGCATTGATAGGCGAGGCAACATGTGGTTCTTTTTGCCTCTGCGGTGGCAACAAGGTCGATTGGTTTAAATTATTTTGTGATGGTTCTTCTTCAGTTCCTCTTATATGTTTACCCCGTTGGTGTTCGTTACCTCTGTCTTTCTCTTTAGGAGCCGCAAATAGTTGTTGATGTGTGTTTGTTTGTGCTGTTATGTGATCTACCCCATGGTTGCTCACTATTTCCTTATCACGCGTGGACGAGGCCTTGCTTTTGGTAAGTTGTATCGCCATGGTCGGGGCGCCGGTAAGTTGATGAACAGTGTCATATGAAAAATAGAGAGCAACACCTCCAATGAGGGCGGCTATACAGAACAAAAAAAGGTTTTTTCCTTTTTTCCGGTGACCCTTTTCCGGTTGTGGAGTGATCGTATTGTATTCCAGACTCTGGACGGCATTATCAATATGTTCAAGGCTGACCATGCTCTTGCCGTCAACAAATGCTGCCATAAGAGAACGTTCACAAAGACTGTTAATGAGTCTGGGGACACCATTACTGATAGTATGTATTTGTTTGATGGTTTCCGGTGGGAAACGTTCTATATTGCCGCCTCCGGCGATTTTTAGACGATGATGAATGTAATTAACCGTTTCGTCATAGCTTAACGTTTGCAGTCGATAGCGTATGGTTATTCGCTGGTGGAGCTGTTTGAGACGTTCATGGTTCAGTTTTTCTTCAAGCTCTCGTTGTCCCACCAGGATAATTTGCAATAATTTTGTTTTGTCCGTTTCCAGATTGGACAGCAACCGTAGTTCTTCAAGGGTTTGCTCGGGTAACTCTTGGGCTTCATCGATGATAACAATGGTTTTGCTCCCCTTGTTGGCTGTCCGTAATAAAATATCCCGAAAAGATCTCAGGAGGAGTTCCTTGGACATGGATTGCATATTATCAGGAGCAAGGCCGAGGTCTTCAAGAATAACCTTAAACAGTTCCTCGGCCGTGAGGTGAGGATATAATATCAAGGCAGTGTTTATATTATTACCAAGTCGCTCAATAAAGCTTCTGATAAGTAATGTTTTGCCGACGCCGGGGTTGCCGGTAATCTGCACAAATCCTACACCACTTTCCACACTGTATATTAGGGTTTCCAGTGCCTCGTTGTGCTGTTTGCTTGGATAATAATAGTCTGGGTCGGGAGTCAGTCTGAAGGCGGAGTCGTCCAGGTTAAAAAACGCTTGGTAGGTCATTGGATTATGTCGTTAGTGGAAGTCCGGCATTCAACCCGGTTGGAGGTTTTGTTCCAAAAGTAAGTGCAGCCCATGGGATCTTTGGGAATTTGCAGAAGTATGTCGGCGTCAATAAGTTGCTTTAATGTGAACGGATAGCTCTGAAATCTTTTTTGGTATATCCCCGCTGCTTTATTAAGGTCAATGAGATTATGAAGCCTTGCAATCCTTTTTTTATAGACTGTTATCACCTTGTGATTTTTTTCGTGTTTGATCAAAGTTTCAAGAACCCAAATACCATGTTTAAGTTCGCCTCCTTTGGTGATTGCCGAAAGAAGTAGAGATAAAAAAGAAATGGGAGCATTTTTTTTTCGGGCGGCCTTCCACAGATAGTTACTTGCCATGGCATCGTTTTCAAGATAGAGATATGCATTCAAGCCAATCCAGAAAGGCAGCTCCCAGCTGTTTGGAAACAGTTTCATCCCTTTTTTAATGAGGATATTCGCCCGATAGATATCTTCATGAGAGTGTACTAGTCCCATGCCTGAAAATAGATATGCGGAGTAATATTTAGGATCAAGCTCAGTTACAAGATCCATGAGTTTGTAGCTCCATTCATGGTGGAATTGAAAACGATCCGGTTTCCAGGAGAGACTTCCGGAATGAAGAATAACCTGGATAAAAAAAAGATCGGCGGCGAGTCCTTTATTGTCCAGGCATAAAATATCTATGACACTTTTGTGGGGTACAAACTGGAGCCCTTCTTGTATTTGTGGAGGATAGGATTGACGGGTTGTATAGTTGATACCGACGGCAATCAGCCAACAGATGAGGGTTACAATTAAAAGATGAGAATAAATCTTACGGGTGGGGAATAATGTTTCCATAGTCTGGTCAGATATTATGGCGTAGTAACGATTGCATAGTGCAGTACCCATTATGAATATTTATGATAAATTAATTATTTAGCTCGGAATGTTCCTTGCGTGTCTTCTCTTGCATCCTTCTTTTTGTATCCACTGTGCTTCCAGGTCTATGCGTTTTCTGCGTAACAACCTTTGAGCACGCCGATATTTTTTGTTGAATTTATTAAATATCACTTTTATTCATAAAGTAAATACTGATTAACAGGAGTGCGGCACTGTAGAAAAAGCCGTACATGCTGGCCATAAATAAATTTCCTATATCTATGGCTTCTCCATGAATAAGGACAAGACGAAAGTCAAAGAGATCAAAGTTGGGAAGAATATAAGATAGAGCCTTGACTACAGATAGATATATAGGACTACCAAACCTACCCATGGCAATGAAACTGTCAATGGCTTCATAAAAAGAGTGTCCCATGACGAAAAATGCAAGAGTGAGGAATGCGTTTAACGTGAACCCTATCCCCAGCGTATACATGAAAAAACCGATACTAAGCAGTAGAGAAAACTCCAATATCGTCATGTAGACCTGAAAGAAAATTCCAGGGAAAGGGAAGTGACCCACGAACCAAGTGAGAAAAAATATGCCGATTCCCATCAGTAAAGAAAAAAGGGATGTGATAAGTGCGGTACCGAGAAATCGGCCAATGAGATACGCGGAACGAGGAATACGACTTAATATGACGTAGAGTTCATTTCGTTCTTTTTCTTGATAGAGGGAATAGAGGCCAAAGAGAATTGTACATGTCAGGCTTAAAAGGGTTATGCCGAGCATGCCGGTATCGGCAATAACCCGACCGACCTCACCAAGAGACAAAGAGCTGATATAAACACAGAAGCCGAGAAAGGTGGCTAAAAAGACAACAAGCCCCCAGAAGAGCTGTCCATGGAGACTTTCTTTGAAAACACTGTGACCTATTGTTAAGATTTGACGCATAGCGCCTCCTGAATAAATGCCTGTTCAAGATCATCAACCTGCCATTTATCCATAAAGTTCTCTGCAGGACCGATGAATCGCAGTGATCCACCGACAAGAATACCGATTCTATCACAGAGATGTTCCACTTCTGAAAGTATATGAGAACAGAAAAAGATAGTTTTTTTCTCCTTTTTCATTTCCATTAGCAGGTCCATAACTTTTCTTCTACCAAGGGGATCAAGGCCGGATGTTGGTTCATCAAGGATGAGTAGGGCCGGAGATCCTGTAAATGCCTGAGCAAGGCCGACCCGTTGAGCCATTCCTTTGGAGAGATCTGTGATTGTACGATCTGCAACAGACGCCATCCCGACAAGCTGGAGGAGGCGTTCTACTTCAGCGGAAATATCATTGGAAGCAATTCCCGACAGGCGGCACTGTAAGGCGATGTATTCACCAACACACAAGCAGGGATTGGGTCTAAATCTTTCCGGAAGATATCCAATACCGATCCTGGGCTCAGTAACTGATAATTTGTTGTTTTGAAAAGATACCTTCCCTGTGCTTGGATGGAGAAATCCCATAATCATTTTGACGGCGGTGGTCTTGCCGGCGCCGTTGGGGCCAAGGAGTCCAAAAATCTCTCCACGTTGAATATCAAGGTTAAGGGCTGATAATGCTTTGATCGCTCCCTCGCGGCGTTGATATACCTTGCTGAGATTATTAGTGGATAGAATCATGTGTCGGATTTGGTAGATGAGTAAAAAAATATGGCGTTCGCTGAAGGGGTATCACTTTTGTTCACATAGAAATTTAACGCGTCTTAACAAGCTACAGCGGTGCAATAATATCATCAGCGGTATTTACAATTTTATCCGGCCCGGCGGAATAAAATTTATGGTATCGTGGGTTGGTCGAAAGATATTCGGTGGGACAGTGGCCACCTCCCTGATGGCTGCCGATTCCGCAACCCCAAACATATCCGTTGAGCCATGGATCAATAATTTCTGCAGGAGAGAGTCCATAGGCGCAGAAGATAGCCGCCCTGACCTGGTCGTTCGTCAACTCTGTATTCGCTGCTCCGTTGACGAGCGTCAGATTAGGATCGCCGACCAGGCCCCAAAGACAACGATTGGCTTCCTGGGGATCATTAAACGCCATTGGTACTCGATAGTAGTCGGCGGGGGTGGTGACACAAAAGACACCTCCGGAGGAGGGGTTTCGTGTCCAGGTAATAGTTGTCGTTGGTGGAGAAGTCGTATTATCTGTTGTCGTAGAACCAACTCGGTTCCATCCATAGCAGTCTATTTGTGGATAATAGTAGCCGTGGGAAGGATTATTTTCCCAGTAATTTGCCTTCATATCATCCAGTGTCGGCAAACCACAACTATAATCACTTGGCTGGCCGGAAAAATTGACATGGAGTGGCAGGTAATCCGGAGTTCCTCTCCCTGGAGGGCAATTGGAGCAGGGATCTCCCCCGTTCCCATATTGGTCGGTATCAGTCCCGTGAAGTGTCGGACTCCATGTTCCACCGGGATATTGTTCCGCGAAACAGTTGTCTTCATCATAACTGCCGTCACCGTCGTTGTCTTTACCGATATAGCGATCGTCAAAAGCTTGAACTTTCTTGCCTAATTTTCTGAGCTCCGTAAGTGCCGATTGTGTGGCTTGTGGAGTAAGATCGATGGCGTAGATAAAATCATCACTCCCCGGATTGACTGTGAAAATTTCCGGAGTCGGCGGCGGTCCCAATGTTCCGGGAGTGTATGTGTATTCAGCCCTTCCATTGGGGCCGTAACTAATCAGGACTACGGCAACCAAATTGTTATCGACCTGGATGTTACGCAGTAAAGCATGACCCGTAAAGGGAACGGCACTTAAGTTTGCCTGTGCCAAGTCAACCATTGCAAAGTTTGTGAGGCCTAACGGGGCGTGTGCCGGAGATATAGGATCTATAATAATTCGGCCAGGCCTGCCGTTTTGGCCGTCGTTGAAGACTGCAAAGTAAAGTATCGGACGTCCCCAGGCGTCAAGGCGATATTTACCGGACAGGTGCAATGATGTTATTGGGACTTCACCAAATGGAGCGGGAACAACAGAAGGGTTGATGACAGGGACGGGAAGTGTCTCTTTGGCCAGATAGTAGTTTTTTATTTTTGAGGATATTTTTGCCATCCGTTGTTTGGTAATGTTAACCTCTTCGGTTGACTGAAATGAATTTAATACCGCAATAAGAAGAGCCATGATGATCGCAAAAATCGTGGTGCCGGCCAAGATTTCCACGACAGTAAACCCCGATGTTTTTTTCTTTGAAAATCGCATTGTTTCTGTCCCTGGATACATGCAGCCAAAAAGAGAAAAGTTGGTGTCCGTCCATTTTTACAATCCTGTAACCGCATCATACTTTTAACGGGAATATTTTTCAATACATACAGAAAAACAACAG
Organism: Peltospira delicata; assembly: GCA_034780715.1. Classification (NCBI taxonomy): domain Eukaryota; kingdom Metazoa; phylum Mollusca; class Gastropoda; order Neomphalida; family Peltospiridae; genus Peltospira; species Peltospira delicata. The sequence goes on along the minus strand of JAVCKW010421083.1, from coordinate 9,569 downwards.
TACAGGTAAGGCGGGAAGGAGTTAGTGGTATTCCGTAGATTTTTGTCGTAAATTTTTCCGTTGTGTCCCGGTGGACTGTTTGATACCTTTGGCCAAACAATAGCATAACCTGTAGTGGAAAACAAATCAGTGCCTTTCCATAAACGGTATTTTTGCCCGATTTCTGCATTGTACGGAAGACTTTATCCTCGGAATATTAATCCTATGTCTGCGGTAAAGCTTTCCATACGCCTTGATTTCAAACAAAAAATCCTCGTTTATAGATAGACACAAACCAGGAGAACAGTTCATGGCCGAAGAGGCAAATAAGATCATCTATTCGATGATCAAGGTCGGTAAAAGGTATAACAATAAGCCTATCCTTAAGGATATATCTTTGTCCTATTTTTATGGGGCCAAAATAGGCGTGCTGGGCCTGAACGGTTCGGGAAAAAGTACCCTGTTGCGCATTCTGGCAGGGATCGACACCGAATTTGAGGGCCGTACAACCATGTCTGAAGGTTTTACCATTGATTACCTGCCCCAGGAACCGGAGATGGATCCGGAAAAAACGGTGCGCGAGGTGGTTGAAGAGGGGGCCCGGGCGACTGTTGATCTGATTGCGGAATTTAATGCAATTAATGAAAAGTTTGCCGAACCCATGGATGATGATGCCATGCAGGCACTTATCGAACGGCAGGGGGAGGTGCAGGACAAATTGGATGCCGTCGATGCCTGGAATCTGGACAGTCGCCTGGAGATGGCCATGGATGCCCTGCGGTGCCCGCCTCCCGATACAAAGACCGGCGTTCTCTCCGGCGGGGAAAAACGGCGGGTGGCCCTGTGCAGGATTTTGTTGAAAACTCCGGATATCCTGCTCCTTGACGAACCCACAAATCATCTGGATGCTGAAACGGTTGCCTGGCTGGAGCATCACCTGCAGGCCTATTCCGGCACCGTTATTGCGGTGACCCATGATCGCTATTTTCTGGATAATGTTGCCGGCTGGATTCTGGAGCTGGATCGCGGGCGCGGTATCCCCTGGAAGGGAAATTACTCGTCCTGGCTGGAACAGAAACAAGATCGACTGGCCCAGGAGGAGAAAAAGGAAACTGAGCGGCAACGCACTTTGAAGCGTGAGCTGGAGTGGATTCGCATGAGCCCTAAAGGCAGGAGAAGTAAGGCCAAAGCCCGCATCACCTCGTATGAAAATCTGTTAAACCAGCAGGCCGATGAGATGATCAGTACAATGGAAATTTATATTCCACCCGGACCCCGTCTGGGTAAATTGGTGGTGGAGGCCAGTGGAGTAACAAAGGGTTATGGTGACAAAGTCCTTGTGGATGATTTGAATTTTTCCCTGCCGCCGGGCGGTATCGTGGGGGTCATCGGCCCCAACGGTGCAGGAAAGACGACCCTCTTTAAGATGATTACCGGTCAGGAAAAGCCGGACGCCGGGACCTTTAAGGTCGGAGAAACAGTTAAATTGGCCTATGTGGATCAGAATCGGGACATTCTCGATCCTGACAAAACCATTTTTGAAACCATCGCCGAGGGGCAGGAAACCATTTGGCTCGGTACCCGCGAGATAAACGCTCGGGCCTATGTGGCAAAATTTAATTTTACCGGCAGTGACCAGCAGGCAAAGGTCGGGCAGATATCCGGTGGTCAGCGTAATCGGGTCCATCTGGCCAGGATTCTGAAAGAGGGCGGTAACCTCCTTTTGCTTGACGAGCCGACCAATGATCTGGATGTCAATACTCTGCGGGCCCTGGAAGAGGCATTGGAGAATTTTGCCGGTTGTGCGGTCGTTATCAGCCATGATCGTTGGTTTCTGGACCGGATCGCCACTCATATCATGGCCTTTGAAGGTGATTCAGAGGTGTACTGGTTTGAAGGCGGATATTCGGATTATGCAGCCGACTACAGGAAACGAAAGGGTACGGATGCCGACCAGCCGCATCGTATCAGATATCGAAACCTGACCAGGGATTGATGGCTGACCGGCAGATCTTTCGTCTCGTTGCCGTTAATTGTCGGTATTCGCATTCCTGTCTGGCCCTGTTTTATGTGCGCAAGGCGCTGGAGGACCATGTTCCGGATGCAGAAATTGATCTTCTGTCGCTGACCATCAACGATCCCTATTATCAAAGCCTGCAACGTATTCTTTCCGGTGATCCCGGGGTGTTGCTGTTTTCAGCTTATATCTGGAACGCGGCCTTTCTGTACCGGCTTGTTGTTGATGTTGCCCGTATCCGACCGGGACTGCCAATGGTTATCGGGGGGCCGCAGGCCGGTTTTCTGGGTGAGCTGCCGGACGAATGCTCTCTGGTATGTGGTGAGATTGAGGGGCTTGATGTAGCGTTCTACAGGGATCTTGCCCGGCGGAACTTGCAACCCGTTTACCGGGCTGGAGCGGGCGCGGACTTTCCCTTTCCTTACCGAGTCGATGATTTCTCCACCCATCTTCAAAATCGGCAGATCCTTTATGAATCCTCACGAGGGTGTCCTTTTTCCTGTTCCTATTGCCTGTCCGCCCTTTGCATTCGGGTGGTACATAAAGATATCGCAACGGTTGAAGATGAACTGCGTATAATCCTTGAGAGCAGACCTTCCCTGATCAAGTTTGTTGATCGTACTTTTAACGATAGACCGGATCGAGCTCTTGCCATCTGGGAAAAAATTGTGGAGATCGGTGAAGGGACACGATTTCATTTTGAGGTTGCGCCGGATCGTTTTACCGAAAAACAGCTTGATTTTTTAAAGACCGTACCGGTCGGGCTCTTCCAGTTTGAAATCGGTATCCAGTCGACAAGCAGTAAAACTCTGGCCGCTGTAAATCGGCGCATGGATGTGGATCGTGCCCTTGACACCATCCGTCGGCTGCGGAGTCCTGATAATATTCATCTGCATGTTGATCTCATTCTCGGGCTGCCCGAGGACAACAGACAGAGCTTTGCCGACTCCTTTTGCCGGGTTTTTTCCTGTCTGCCCCACCATATCCAGATGGGGCTGTTAAAAGTCCTGCCGGCAACGCCGCTTGCTGAAGAGTTGGGGCGATATAAAATTGTTCATTGCGTCCGTCCCCCTTATGAGGTGCTGTCAACCGCGACCATGGACAGTCGTTTGCTGGCAGAGCTGTTTCTTTTTGGCGAATGTGTGGAGCGGTTTTACAACAATCGCTATTTTCCTTCTCTGTGGCGCTATCTTCGGCACAAAGGTGACAATGCATTTGTCTTCTTTTGGGAACTGGTTACCGTGTGTCGGGAGAGGGACTTCTTTCAGCGGGCCGCCACTCAGGAATTAATGATCGCCCTCTTGATTACCCATGTGTCCGGCCGCGATGATTTTGGATTGCTTAGAGAATTACTGCTCTTTGACTGGCTGCGATGCGGCCATCGATATCTTCCCGAAGTTCTGAAGGGTGAATCGCTTGCCGAACAGCGGAACCGGCTACGGAAAACCATGCCGTTGAGTTGCGAAAATTTCTATTCGGAACGGGATCGAAACCGTTTTTTCAAGCAGGGAATTTTTTATCCTTTTTCAGCCGATACCCTTCGCCTGGAAGGTTTGACTTCGGAGGGAGCTGCAGCTATGGTTTGTTTTTTTGAAAAATCAGATGACAGTTTATACGGATTGCGTAAATATGCCTTGCTGCCAATTATTTTCAAGGAATTTCCTTGACAGGGTTCCATCACATTGTGGTAGGGTAATGAAAAGTAACCGACCGTACGGTCGATCGAATAATCGGCAAGGTATGGTCAGGTGGAAAATTATGGGAAAAAAAGAACGTATAGACGGTTGCTGCAACAGTGATGTCGGCTTTGATATTAGTAAGGCCAATTGCATTCCGGCGGTAGTTCGTGACCTCTGCGCCATGTTTCGCTCCGGTGAAAAAACCAGTCATATCGAACCGGTTCCCATCCCTTCCAAGGAAGGGATTGTGGATCTTATTCTTGAGTTGCAGCAGGTATTGTTTCCGGGCTATTTCACGGATATGATCCTGACTCCTGACAATCTGGAATATCACCTCGGTCAGAAGATCAATGTGTTGTATGAGCGGCTGGCCGGGCAAATTGGTTCAGCTATTCGGCATGACTGCTTTCGCCATAATCAGGCATGCAGTAAATGCGGCGAGCGGAGTTATCGGATCGCCGAGACCTTTATAGCCTCTTTACCGGAGATTCGGGAGCAGCTGGAATCGGACATCGAAGCGACACTGATTGGTGATCCTGCCGCCGCCAATGCCGATGAGATTGTCTTTAGTTATCCCGGATTGTTTGCCACAATGGTGTATCGGCTGGCACATCGTCTGGTTGAGCTGGAAGTACCTATTATCCCGAGGATTATGAGTGAATACGGGTATCATCGAACCACCATTGATATCAATCCCGAGGCCCGTATCGGGTCCAGCTTTTTTATTGATCATGGAGCCGGTGTGGTCATTGGCGCGACCACCGATATTGGTAACCGGGTTCGCCTCTACCAGGGCGTGACCCTTGGCGCTCTCTCTCTGCCGCGTGATGCCGGGGAACGGTTGCGTCACACCAAAAGACATCCCACCATTGAAGATGATGTCATAATTTACGCCAATGCGACAATTCTTGGTGGGAATACCATTATCGGGGCACGGTCGATTATCGGCGGCAATGTCTGGCTGACCAGGTCGGTCGGTCCTGATATCAAAGTCCTGCTTAAGCAACCGGAACTTGTTTATCTCGGCAAGAAGGATATACATGATGCAGATAAATGACAGTCTCATTAAAACAGTTGGTAAGACACCCCTTGTCCGGTTAACCCACATCAGCAGTGGAGCAGAATTGCTGGCAAAAATTGAATCTCGGAATCCACTTGGCAGTGTGAAGGACAGGATTGCGGTTGCCATGATTAACGCCGCCGAGGCGGAAGGTAGGATTGGGGATGGGAGTACCATCATCGAACCCACCAGCGGTAACACCGGTATCGGCCTGGCCTTTGTCTGTGCCGAAAAAGGGTATCGGCTGGTTTTGACCATGCCTGATACCATGAGTATTGAACGTCGTAAGCTATTGATTCATTTTGGTGCCGAACTGGTATTGACCCAGGGAAGTAAAGGTATGAAAGGCGCAATCGCGGCAGCCGAAAAGCTGCTCCAGGAGATACCTGGCTCGTGGATGCCTAACCAATTCGCTAATCCGGCCAATCCGGCAGTTCATAGAAAAACAACGGGACCTGAGATTTGGGAACAGAGCGGCGGTCTTGTTGATATCCTTGTTTGCGGAGTGGGAACCGGAGGTACGTTGACCGGTGTTGCCGGTTTTTTAAAGGAACATACCACTGTACAGGTAATTGCCGTAGAACCTGCCGGTTCACCTGTGCTGTCCGGTGGTCAGGCCGGGCCGCATAAAATTCAGGGGATCGGAGCCGGGTTTGTGCCGGATGTTTTGGATACTTCGCTGATTGACGAGGTGGTACAGGTGGAAAATGACGAGGCCATGGTTATGGCTCGGATCCTTGCCCGCAGAGAGGGAATTCTTTGCGGCATCTCATCAGGGGCAGCTGTTAGGGCGGCGGTGAAGGTGGGGAATCGGTTGAAAAATAAGGACAAACGTATAGTGGTTATTCTGCCGGATACCGGGGAACGATATCTAAGCACCGAACTGATGACGGATGATTGAGTATTCTTTTGTCCTTACAGAGAGGAAAAATTATGGGAACAATTATCTCGCTTAACGTCAGTCGAAAAAAAGGGGTTAACAAGGAACCCGTCCAATCGGTTCTGGTACGCGTTGATCATGGAATTGAAGGAGATGCCCATGCCGGCGACTGGCATCGGCAAATCAGTCTATTGGCGGAAGAATCCATACATTGTATGCGTGCACGGGGTCTTGAGCTCGAGCCGGGAGCCTTTGCAGAAAATATTACCACCCTGGGAATAGAACTTCCTCGCCTGCCCGTTGGTAGCCGTCTTGTCTGCGGAGAGGTGGAACTGGAAGTGACCCAGATCGGCAAAAAGTGCCATAAAGGTTGTGCAATTTTTCAACAGGTTGGAGATTGTATCATGCCAAGGGAGGGAATTTTTACCAAGGTGATTCGGCCGGGCAGGCTGCACTGTGGTGATCATCTGGAGATCCTTGAAACAGGTATTTGACACCTCTGGGGCCGCGATGACGGAGAAACAGCACTGTGACCGTTGTGGTTCCTGCTGCAAACAGGGAGGTCCGGCCCTGCATGGATCCGATATTTCTCTAGTCGGAGCAGGTACGCTGGAGCACCACCATTTAGTCACCATTAGAAAAGGTGAGCTGGCTTTTGCCCCTTTTTCCGACCATCCCGCTCCGGTTGCCGGGGAATTTCTCAAGCTGCAGGGGCGGCAGGGTTCCTGGTGCTGCTTGTTCTATGATGAACAGGACAGGGCCTGCTCCATCTATGAAAACAGGCCTGTGGCCTGTGGGCTGTTTGATTGTACAGCCCCTGAGCCGATACTGGCAATGGCCGGCAGGGATCTCCTCACTCGTTTTGACTGCATTGAATCGGACGATCCGCTTCTTCCACTGGTCCGGCGTCATGAAGAGGAATTTCCCTGCCAGGATATGGAAGCCATTGCCGCCGGTTTGAGTATCTCCGCAGATCGGATATCTTTGCTTGCCGAACTAACCAGGCAGGTGACCCAAGAGCTTGTCTTTCGCCAGGGGTTGACCGCCCGAGGAACCCTAAGTGTCGCCGCTGAAATGTTCTATTTCGGCCGCCCTTTGTTTCAGCTGTTACTGCCCCTGGGAGTTGGTATCCGGGAAACACCTGATGGGGTGCAGCTCTTATAGATCTTGTCCGTTTCTTCGGATTTCGTAAACCTGTTGTCCCGTGATACATTGGTTCTTCTCCTTTTATCACCAGAGGATCCTGGAAAAAATCATTATTCCGTCTTGTCGGTCTTCCATCATCCTGTTTGTATTGTACAACATAGTATCATCTCGCCAATGCGCACACCTTTCCATGTCTTAAATTTGATATAATACCAGGTAGATATTTGAATATTTAATTTTGCCGTGGCCCTTCATTCCCTTTTGCCCGCCTGTTGTCTTTTTTCGCTGTACGAAAGGCTTCCATTATCAGTGTAAGAGTTTGGTAAGTATCAGGGAGGGAGGTTTTTTTCGTTTGATTTTTTTGCTGCCGTCACCTTTAATAGCAGTAACAACGAAATATATGCGTTATGCGTTATCAGGTTGACCAGACTTCGGGACAGTTTTTTTCGGTAGAGCAGGCTAGAGAAACGGGGGCCGGCATACACAATGAAGTCTATGCGATAGAAATTTTTATTATTTTTTCGGAGTACACCCAATGACAAAAATCAGAAATAAATTACTCTTTGCATTTATCCTTGTTGCTCTCATCCCGTTGGTCGTGTTGGGTGGTTATGCATTGACCAATATTAGTCAATCTCTTCGTTCCATCAACACCAGTAAACTCAATGATAAGGTTTCTCTCGTCTCTTTTGGGATTGAGGATTTTTTGAAAAATGTCAGCGACGATCTGTTTTATATTCGTGATTCCGTGCCATTGCAACAAATGGTACGTGATATGGCAGCCATGGATACGGAGCAGTTTGAGAGAGCTCGGAAAAATCTTGAACAGGATTTCCTCGCGTTTTCCAGGCATAAAAAAATCTATTACCAGGTTCGCTTTCTCAATGCCGACGGAATGGAGGTTGTTCGGGTTGACAGAAAACAGGGAAAGAGCCGTGTTATTGATCGGGAGCACTTGCAGAGTAAGAAAAACAGATATTATTTTGCCGATACGGCAAAACTTGCTGATGGTAAACTGATGATCTCACCGCTTGATCTTAATCGGGAACACGGCAAGGTGGAAAAGCCCCTGCGTCCTGTTATCAGATATGGAACTCCCGTATATGCACGCAACGGTCGTTTGCGCGGAATTGTGCTGTTTAATGTGACGGCGGATAAGTTCCTTGATCTTGTACGGAAAAAAAATACAGGGTATGAAAAGGTTCTCTTTGTTGACGACAGGGGTTTTTACTATTCTAATCCGGATCCGGCAAAAGAATGGGGCTCCAAAGCGGATCTTGCCACAGGAGAAAGTTTTTCCAAAGATTTTTCGGCCATAGCCGATCAGGTGATTGGTTCGCACATTCCGGTGGTACTGGAGCAGGAGAAGTATCTGATTGCAGGCTCTCCCGTTTTTCTTGATAAGGGACACTCAAGGCTGCTCGGTGATATCGTTGATGTGGTTCCGACAAATGTTGTATTCAAATCTGTTGTGAATTTTCGTAATATCTTTTTGGCCATCAGTGCAGCGGTTTTTCTGGCCACTCTTTTTCTGGCGGTCAGTCTGGCAAAATCAATTACCGATCCCATTGTTTACCTGACGAAAGTTACCCATGATATGAGCAAGGGCAAACTTGCTTCCGCTATTGTCGTTTCCAGTAAAGACGAAACAAAACTTCTTGCTGAATCCATTGAGCGCCTGAGAAAATCCATGATCATTCTGCTTAAACGGGTTCGAAAGAAATAATTGAATTGATGGATCAGTAGTCCATAAAATTATCCTCCCGTAGGACAGGAAGAAGGTTGGTTCTCCTGGAGGATAATTTCTGTATGATGATTGACAGTTGCATGGTTGAGCATTTAATTTTTCCTTGGTTGTTTGGTATGTTTATCCGACATCTCGGTGTTCCTTATGCTTCCCGGCAGAAGATAACTACGAGGGACCAGCGCTGGTTTCGAGCGTGTCCTGTTCAATGGGGAGAGCAATGAATTCCGGGGAAAATAATGATCTTGAATTTTGGGAAATCCAAGTATCTATAGCCAAGGCTGCTGCTAAACTGCCGAAACCCTCGCTGGCGAAATTCCACTATGAGGTGCTCGAGGAAATAGGGAAACCGCCGGGCCTGGATTTGATCGATTATTTCGTCCAGCTGACGAGCATCGCCGATGAAGAAGTGGAGGAATATTTTCGTTTCATCGGTAAAACAATAGAAAGCCGGAAAAAAGAGGAAAAGAGCGATCCGAAAAAGGAGCTGGCAAAAAGATGTGCCGTTGGAGATTCTCCCAGTGTCTTGAAATTTCGGCAAAAATTTATTGAGGAATTTGATGAAGCGCCCTCTGAGGAGTTGATAGGTTATTTTTTACAGACGGTTCGGGGTGCCGGGACGGGGAAAGCAAAAAACAATGACAAGCAGGCTCACCTGCATCTGGCGGAAGCCATTGCCGGCACGACACATCCCACAGTCGGAAAGTTGCGTAACGCCTTTCAGGAACAGTTCAGTACACTGCCATCCAGTGAAATTGTTCAGTATTTCCTTGAGAAGATGCGACAATACAGTCAAGCCAAAAAACTTCCCGATGAGGAATACGAGTCCAAAGTGAATTTTGCCAAGACCGTTGCCGGTGGGCTTGTGTCAACAATACTGCAGTTTCGGATAACTTTTGAAAAAGCCTATGGTGAGCCGCCTGATCGGGAGATTATCGAGATATTTCTCCGTCATCTGCCACGTAAAAACGAGAAGACTTGAGCCTCTTTAGTTCGTTATAGAAACCCACCCTCTTTGAGGGTGGTCAGAGTTCAACGGCTTTGCCAGTTGAACCGACAAGGCT